>PVJO010014168.1:0-49251 GCA_004026905.1 Hystrix cristata
AGCTCGAAAGCCCCCAGCAATACTCCTTCCTGCTGTGAGCCCTCAGAGCGGAGCAGCTTCCTCAGATAAACACGATTCTAAGCGATGCTGTGTGTGGTGAGGCCTCAGTTTACTTGGGCAGGGCTGGCACTCGATACCATTCTATCACTGACACATTGGGGGTGAGAATTCCTAGTACAAATTCAAATGGCATTTTTTCTCTGAGTGTCAGATGACGCCTGGCCACCTTCCCATGGGAGGGACAACTGTATTAATCATGCTGCTCTCCTGTGCCAGCAGGACGATGTCGTTCGGTAGCTCATTGCTGGGCTCATGAAACAACCTGCTTGCCTCTATGGTCTGTTCAGTTAAAGCAAAAGGACTTCTGGGCTAGGCGTGGTGGCACAGGGCCATCATCCCAGCACTCAGGAGGCCGAGGCAGGAGGATTGCTGAGAGTTCAAAACCAGCCTGCTCTACAATAGTGAGTTCGAGGCCATCTTGAACTGCCTAGCAAGACCTTGTCTCAGAAAAAGGAGAAGAGAGGAAAGAGAGAAGAGAAAGGAGGGCGACAGAGTGGGCTACGAGCTATGAGAAAGACCCAAAATACTACGAGAAACTGGGAGGGGCGCCCGGCCGTCTACGAGAGCCAGGAGGGGCGCCCGGCCGTCTCCACCCGCTCGGGCCTGGCCTTGCGGAGAAGCTGAGACCAGCGGCCGGGCGGCCCTGGCACCGGACCGCCGCAGAATCAGTGTGGGGAACCGCCCACGCTGTGGCTACTTTTTGTGAGGCGGCGCCATCTAGTGATAGCAGACAGAAGCGCCGCGGGGTGGGATGGCTTCCCAGAAAACCAGCCGGGCGGGTGGTTGGACCGGCACACAGCCAAGTCACAGTGGGAAGGAAATGCCGTGACCTCAGGAGACTCGCCCCCAGGTTACCATTGAGGTCAGCCTTGCATGCCACAGCGGCCTCTGGAGGGGCTCCTCCCTCTCCACCGCCTTCTCCCAACATCCTACAGAAGGGCCGTCGACGTCGGAGGTGACAGTGACGAATCTGGGATCTTCAAAGCCTCTCCACAAATATTTGTTGAGATCAACTCAGGCACAACACAGCTGCTGGGAGACAGCAGTAGAGAGGACAGAGGTGTTTGCCTTCGGGGATTTATAGGCCAAGGTGAGGGAGATAACCAACGACAATAAAAGATCAGGTAGAGGTAAGTGCTGGATGCAGTGAGCACCCTTAGCAGTGGAAAGGGGCTGGTTTAGAAGCATGGTCCAAGTCAGGCCTGGTGAGCATTTAGGAGGCTGAGGCAGGAGGGTCACCACAAGTTTGAGGCCAGACTGAATTATATAGTGAGACCCTGTCTCAAAAAAACCACATATATGGTCCAGAAAGTGTCTCACTGAGCACAGTCTCCAGAGAGACACAACCAACCACACAGAGAGGGCAGAGCACTCGGGCCTCTACTGGCTGGTAGGGTGGTCACCTGCCACGTGTGGCTTTTCAGCACTGAGGTGTACACTTGGTGGTGCTATGTGGGTTGTGTTGAGTTAAATCAGATGCTTTTTTTCTTTTTAAACAGATTTTAAAAATAAAATAAAATAAATAAACAGATTTTCACTGTGTAGTTCAGGCTGGCCTTAAACTCACTATGGAGCCCAGGCTAGTCTAGAACTTGTGACAATCCTCCTGCCTCAGCCTCCTGAGTGCTGGGATTACAGGCATGTGCCACCACGGCCAGTTCAAATGCATTATTGTTTTGGTTTGTGTCTAGATAGTCCCCCCAAAGCCTTATGTGGTAAGAGGTGGCTGGATCTAGAGTGTGTGATGCTTGGATTAAGGGCGCATGATTACTACATCAATCTGCTGATTGGGCTAGGGATTTAGCTCAGTGGTTAGAGTGCTTGCCTTGCAAGCACAAGGCCCTGAGTTTGATTCCCAGCACCAAAAAAGAAGAAAAAAAATTTTGCTGATTGGTTTGGCACTGCCCTAATCCTAGTAGCCTGGATAAGATATAAGGTACAAGAAGAAGCTGGTTACCCCCTTGCTTGCCTTGCTGCCTTCCACCTGTCTGCCATGCCACCTTGCCTTGGACCCAGCTGACTGTGGACTAAAACCTCTACAAACTGTGCGCCAAATAAACCTTTCTTCCCCTAACTTTGGGTGTCTGGTATTTTGTCTCAGCAACGAGAGAAAAGTAACTAACGCAATTATTAAAATTATTTTTTACCTATTCCTTTCTACTTTCCTGAATGTGGCTACTAGAGAATGTTAGATTCTGTTTGGAGATAGTGCTGTCCTGGGCAAAGGGCACAGCTCCCTGGAAGTCTCTGGTGAGACTCAAAATCTCTCAGACCTCCAGATCTCACAGTGTGATCCTGGCTTCCAAATCTTCAGTCCGCTTCATTCGTGACTCCTATCCCATCGTTTTGGCGTCATAGTTTTCGTTTGTTTGTTTTGGGGGTGCTAGCCATCAAACTCAGGGCCTTGCGCTTGCTAGGCAAGCAATCTAACCACTGAGCCAAATCTCCAGTCCATTTGTTTTTGAGACGGGGTCTTGCTATGTAGCCCAGGCTGGCCTCGAGCTCATGGTGATCCTCCTGTCTCAGCCTACCCAGTACCAGGATTACAGATCTGTGCCACCATCCCAGGCTCCTCCTACTCACTTTTAGGAGCCAGCTCACACATCCTGAGCCTCCGTCCTCCGTCCTCCCTGGTGTGTATCTTGATCTCTGTGCTCACCTCATCAACAGCCTTCTTCTCTTTAACTCCCTGTCCCCGCTGGTCTGTGTGCTCCTGGGGACAGGGACGCTGTTTTATCCCCTGTTGTGCCGCTACTGCTAGCACAGTGCCAGCCACCACATCAAATACGGTCAGTGTCTGCAGAACATTTTTTTTTTTTTGTGGTGCCGAGGATCGAACTCAGGCCCTTGTGCTTGCAAGGCAAGCACTCTAATCACTGAGCTAAATCCCCAGCCCCTGCAGAACAAACATAAACCACGTGTGTGTTTCCACAGCAATGTGACTGTAGCAGGCGCGGGCTGCCGGAGCCAGGAGGGCCCTGCGGGGTAACCTGGCCGACCCCTGTGCTGGTTTTACAGAGGAGAAACTGAGGCTCTGAGAGTACTGTGCGTGGCCGAATGGCAAGCGAGTGGCTGAGCAAGGTGAGGACTTCTGTACCTGAACCTCAATTCAGGACACTTTTCTTCTGCAAACATAAAGTCGAAGAGCGGGCATGGTTGTGCAAAGCTGTAATCCCAGGCATTGGAAAGCTGAGGCAGGAGGATCTCCATGAGTTCGAGGCCAGCCTGGGCTACATAGTGAGTTCAGGGCCAGGCTGGAACATATAGTGAGACCTGTCTCAGAAAACAAGCAAACAAACAAAAAAACAAATACTCTGGGACTCAGAGGGAGAAGCAACTTCTAGCAAACCGTGAAGCAATCAGGACTTGTCTCATCGAGGGAGGAAGGGAGCTTCCTGTGAAGCATTTCAGACGAGCAGATTGCTGCAGACAGACAGGAGCGAGCAGTCCTGAAAGAGAAGAGGGCACGTGCCAAGGTGGTGGCTGTGGACAGACCACAACAGGGACCAGGAGGGCCTGGAAGGAGGAGGTGGAAACTGCCCCAGGTCCCCAGCCCACACCCTTCAGGATGGAGCCGGGCCAGGGCCTCTCCTGGGGCCCGTGGGCAGGTGGGGTGTCGCTGGCTGCATCCCCAGAGACTGAGCAGATGTCCTTCCAGTTCCAAGCGGCAGGCATCTGCCTGGCTGCCTTCATTTCCTGGGACAGCCATACGAATTACTTTAACCAAGGTGGCACAGAAATAAATTCTCTTGGCATTCTGGGGAAGGAGAAGGAAGCCGCCTTCCTCGCCTCTTCCTGGCGCCTGATGGCTGCCTGACCATCGCTCCAAGCTCCACCTTCAGGGTAGCCCACGGACAGCAGCTACTGGGTCAGGACCAGTCAGCCTGCGGATTCTTTCCTTCCCTTCGTCACATCTGCAGAGACCCTTCCCAAGTAGGTGCGTGTCCACAGGCCCCAGGAGTGAGGGCTTGGAGGTCTCTGTCTGAGGCCCCATTCGACCCAAGACAAGGCTGTGGCAGGAAGGAGGAGCGAGGTCAGAAAGCCACAAGCCCTGGAGGCGACCCCGTGGCCCGGGTCCTGGAAAGTCTCTCCTGAGCCCCTTGTCCTGGAGCCTGCCCTCCCCAGACTGTTTGCTGCAACGAGACACAGCCCGGTAGGAGCACAGTGCTAGAAGGACACCAAGAAGAGGAACCAGAGCGCTACTTACCTGATGTGATCGAAAACAACAATGAATAGTGTTTAAATATTTTTGAATGTATTACAGTGAAAGACACATTGCCATGAATTCCCTTCAAAATCCTCCCCCTCAATTTGAACACACTAAACCCATCATTCTGGCCCCTTTCTGAAGCAGCTCTGGAGTCCTCTTTCATGAGTGTCTTTAGTTGCGCTGTTGTGGCTGCCTTGATGTTCCAAATGGATTCAAAACGTTGACCTTTCAAGGTCATTTTGACTTCAGGGAAGAGCCAGAGGTCACACGGTACCAGATTTGGTGGATAAGGTGGGTGAGGACGCAGCATCGTGTTTTGACCAGCCGGTCTTTCCACCGGACGGCACTCAGCAGCAGCAGTCACCGTATTTTTGATCACACCTCGTAAAGACTCTCAGGAAAGAGGTCTCCAGAACTGCTGCTCCTCTGACTCAGAGAACGGGTAAAACACAGGGCAGTACAAAGCGGAAGAGAATCCACCGGATCTGGGGTGCCTGCCGAGCACTCCGCCAATCACCTCCCCAACATCCACTCCGAGGCGCAAACCCAACATAGGCCACCCTGACGCTCATCACCTACCTTTGCTTGAACATGTCTGATGGCGGAGATCTCACTACTTGCAAAGCTGCACAGGCCATCTTTGAACAACCCAGATGGTAACACGACGTAAATTGCAACTCTGGCTTCCACCACGTTCTGATGCTGCTTGCTTTGTGTCTATGAAGAACCATCTTCTCCCCCGTCCATTCTCGACGGTGCTTCACATAGCGGTCCCCACCCTCGGTGTCCCTTTCCTCAGGCCGGTCACACCTCTGTCAACACAGTTCTCATCCCGCCCCCGTCCGGGCTGAAGAACTGATGCACACTGATGCGGAGGGGTCTAAAGGGAGGAGTCCCACGTAGAGACAAACAGGAAACCCCGGTGGTCAGAGGCCCCCGGAGCCGAGGGGGGCCTGCCGGGGTGTAGTGCCGGGCTTGGTAGCGGTGAGCTGACCAACTGCCACCGACGTAGAAACTCATCGGGGCAGGGAGCTCCTCCGTGCGGAATCGCCAGAGCCTAGTGAGGAGGGAGTGAATGAGTGTGCAGGATGAACCTGGCACTGGCTGCAGATTTTAGAGTTGGTGATTATTAATCCTACTTCTCGCTTCCTTTACTTTGTTTTAACCTGCTTTGCTTCACTGAACCTCAATTTCTAAACTAAAAGTGCAGAAAAATAACGACACCCTTCCTCACTGGACCACTGTGAAGGGAACAGTTGATTACAAAGGCATCTGTGCAGAAGAGACCCGAGATAGTCCGCGTGCAAGAGTTGTGAAGAGTCCGTGGGTACCAATACTGCCCGCATGGGCTCGCAGAGCTTGTATCACCAGAGCAAGAGCCCTTTTACACTTTTCTCTGCATGCGCAACTTGCACAAGCAATCAGTGCTCCATTTTGCGGAGACTCAATCGTTTGTAATGACCACGAATAAATGTCTGCTGGATTACCGAAACCCATTCACGTGTGGATCCACCCATTTCCAATGCAGATCAACTGCATTTGGTTTGGTTTTGTTATTTTGAGACAGGCTCTCACTATGTATTTCAGGGTCTTTCTGTGTACTCACTATGTAGCTCAGGCTGATCTCAAACTCCCAGCAACCCTCCTGCCTCCCTCGGCCTCTTGAGTGCTGGGGTTGCAGCCATGCACCACCACACCTGGCAACAAAGGTAAACTGAGGATGGAAGATAACTGAGGAGAGTTTCCCTACTGATTCAGTGACACAGCAGAAATGGCCAGACTTCTATTTCCACTACTCTCAGTCTCATGCAAAGTGCCGTAATGTCCTTACAGAAGTGGGCGCTGTAGAGAAGGAACGAGAAGGGGGGCAGGGTTGCCAGCTTGCCTTGGAATCATCTTTCTGCCACTAACGCATTTTTGGCCAAGGAATGAAAAGAAAACCCCAAACAGAACCCCAGACAGAGACCCACCTACGGTTCCCTCTCTTCACACAGCACAGCCCTGTAGCGTGGATTGTAGAAATCTCCTCCAAGGTTTCTTTCTGGGTGTGGGTTTCAGGGCTCTTAACTACTTTCTTTCAGAGGTAAATCGAGCCTTGTGCAACACTGTGAATGAGGAACACTCCCTGGGTTGCTGTTAATCAACGCGGCTCCTCCAGGGGTCAGACATCTGGAGAATCCTGGCTTCTGGCAGGACCAGCTGTGTGGGGTGCAGGAGGAGCTGACCAGGCTTGTGGACTCCAGCCTAACAGAAGTGCGTCTGCCAGCGCAGCACGATGCCTGGAGTTTGGCTGAGCTGTGCTCTCCCCAAAGCGTGTGGGCTGGCTTGCTTCTTCGGGGAGAGGGCAGGGACCCGGGTGATTCATCTACGCGGCCCCCTCACCGGGGCAGCCGCCAGTGTCAAGCTCAACCCTCATCCCCTCCATCACTGCTCCCTGCCTCGGTTGACTTCACTCCTCCGGGTCCCACAACCCTGCAACATCAGCGATCATTTTACTCTTTTCGCTCCTTGCTGGACAATCATCTAGCTGGGTTCTCGCCCACCTTGCTCAGGTGATGGGCAAAAATGTGCCAAATTAGAACCCTCGCTAAACCAGACAGAGTGGTGCATGCCTGTCATCCTAGCACTCAGGAAGCTGAAGCAGGAGGATTGCCACAAAGTTTGAGGGCAGCCTGGATACACAGTGAGTTTAAGGCCAGCCTGAATGATAAATACTCTTTCTCAAAGAATGTCTTCTTGGTACTCCCACTAACTACTGAGCAATGATCTTACAGTACTATCTCCTTTGCGATCCCTGCAGGTTACAAATTATGATTATCATTATTATCTCCATTCACCAGATAAGAAGACTGAGACTCAGTTCTTTGAGTAACATCTTGGGGGAATATGAGAATAATAATGCTTTGCTTATGTATCAGCCAGGAACATTTGCTGCTAGTGTTAATGTCCCGTTGATTACAATGTTACTTTGGTCTTGCTTACAATATTACTTTGGTTTACTTGGTCAATATTTTTTTGGCACTCTTAGAAAAATAACAGCAGAAATTTATAGTGTTTGCTTCTTCATAACCGCGGAAGTGATGAAATCTGGAAAAGGAAACGAGGGTGAAGCCTCAAATTACTGGCTGAGCTCTGTGAGTGAGGCGATGGGGTTCTCTGTGTCATCTACTAGGATTCAGCCGTAAACCCATTTAAACTTGAGTTAGTATAGTCCTTGAGTTAGTATAGTCCATAACCACTCTGCTCTGGAGGGAACCCCAAAAGCTGCCACTGTCCTATTCCATTGTCTTCTCTTTCTGGAGATTATATTTATTTATTGTTTATTTGCTTGTTTTTGTTTTTTTTCAGTCAGGGCCCTGTATGTAATTCAGGCTGGTCTTGAACTCACTGTGTAGTCCAGGATGACCTGGAACTCACACCAGTCCTCCTGCCTCAGCCTCCTGAGTGCCCCACCACACCCGGCTTGTCCAGAGATTTTAGACAGACTGCTTGTGGGTTGGGAAACAGGAGAAATCATGCTCCAGTACATTTCTTTGCTGGCTGTGGGCGCTGCTTTCAGGAAGCCTTGCCAACTACCAGAGGGCTTGGCCACAATCCCTGGGGACCCACCCAGAGTTCACTCCAGTTAGGCGAGAGCTCCCGTGAGGTACAGCACACAGAGGGCTGGTAGTGATCCAAAGATGGGTGCTGCGCGGCCTGCTGCTAACTTGCTCCGACTGACCCCTAGCCAGTCCACTTCTGTGTCTACAGGTGCACCCAAAGGAAGTGGTCTTTTCCTGCATCTGTGCTACCCGGAGCTTGTCAGAAACCAAGCCCCATACACGCCTGGAATCCCAGCACCCAGGAGGCTGAGGCAGGGGGATCCTGCCTCAAGTTCAAGGCCAGCCTGGGCTACATAGGGAGTTCAAGACCAGTTGGAATTACACAGCAAGACCCTGTCTCAAAACAAACAAACGAACAAAAGACACCAAGACCCAGGTCTCACCTCAGATTTTATGCATTACAATCTTCCCATTAAGGAAATTCTAGGAGGTTTATGTGCACATTAAATTTTGAGATGGCCTGTATTAGATGGTTTCTTGATCTTATGATCTATTTTTTAATAATTTTTCATTGATAAATAAAAATTACATATATTCATCATATCCAGCAGGTTATGTTTCAGTGTTACACATGTGCAGGTGCTAATTGAAGCCAGTTAACACAGGCATTACCTTAACTCGTATAATTCATGCTAACCATCCTCCTTCCCCAGCGCCCCCAGGGATGCACAGGTTAGTGACAAGGAGGGCTGAATTCTGACACTGCACGAACTTGGATCTATGATTTAGGCAAACTGCTTCCTTCTCGGAAGTCACAACAGAGAGGAGGTTCTCTGGGGTAATGAGAATGTTTTACCAGCACACCATAACCCTAGTCTGACTTTTCATATTGGCATTACAGGGAACCCTACTGATAAGGTGAGACCTGGGTCCTCTAAGAATGGAGCTAGCTTGCTATTTTCCCTTTTCTTCTTTCAGTTTTTTTGAGACAAGGTCTCACTGTGTAGTCCAGGTTGGCCTCCAACTCTCAGCCATCCTCCTGCCTCAAGACTCCCGAGTGCTGGGATTACAGGGGAGCAACACCACGCCCGGCCGCTGCCTTTCCTTTTTATTTATTTATTTATGTATTTTGAGACAGGGTTTCACTCTGTAGTTCAGGCTGGCCTTTAGCTCACTTTGTAGCCTGGTTTAGAACTCGCGGCAGTCCTCCTGCCTCAGCCTCTCAGTGCTGGGATTACAGGCGTGCGCCACCACGCTCCGCCCTTTCATTTTAATTACATGAGATGTTGATGCAATACTAGCTGGAATTTAGAAACATCTTTTATTTGAAATAAACAGAAGTCCGACCCTGTCGGCTTGCCTTACAACCTTGCCACGCCCTCGAAATATAGTTATTGAAGTTTCCACTCGGAATTCCCATTAAAACGGAGGCTTTTCGCCCCAGTTTGCGCCTAGGGAATACTAAACCAAGACCGATTTAGTTGCTAGGCTCGATCTCCGCGCGGCCCCTCCTGGGGACACCAGGTTTCGTTGAAAACCAGCTCCCGGAAGTTCCGCCCAGCGCCCGCCAGAGAGTTAGGAGCATTGGATCAAACAGCGTGAAGGTGGGGCTAGTCCCGCGAATGTGGACGGCCGTATTTTTCAGTTGCTCTCGTTTCCGGCGGACGCTAGAGACTGAAGAACAAATCCGGATGTACCATTCTCTGAACTCGATCATTCTATCCAAATTGAAATATTTGTAGGGACATCTACAGTAGAGTTCTAAAAATTATTTTTACATTTTTCCTATGATACTGGAAAACTCTAGATACACAAAGAGCACTCTGGAGCATGTCTTTCCGTTTTTCCTCTGTCACCCTCGGGTCTAAAGCACTTGGGCTGGCTCCTACGTCACTTCCTGAAGTCGCGCCGTGAATACCGGAAGCCACACGCGCCGAGGAGCGAGGGACTGTACGGCGCCTGCGTTGCTATGGGCCGGAGGAAGGCCCCGGCTAGTGGGTCTCTGGGCCGGGCCCTCATCCGCCACAAGACTCAGCGGAGCCGTAGCCACCGACACACTGACTCCTGGGTGAGCAATACCATGTTATCGTTCTTATTTCTGTCGAGTTTCAAGAGCCCGAGTGCTACAGAAGTTTGAGGTCCAGAGTCCCGGGGAAATTTCCCACAAGTGACGCGTTTTGCAGAGTGCGTAGGAGCTTCTGCCTGGCTGGGAAGCGGGTCCTAGCAAGGCACAGGGCCAGAGGTAGAGGCTTGAAAGCAGGTCTAGTGTGATGATGCGGGGGTGAAAACAGGGTGATGCGGTGGCGTCCCGAATGCTGGAACGTGCTGAATACGTTTCTGTTTTGCCCCGAAAGTCTTAGGAGCCCTTGGAAGCTTGTGAGCAAGAAAGAAACAAAACTTTTTAGAAAATACTTTGATTTAAACAGGCGCACGCCTGTAATCTCAGCACTCCAGAGACAGAGACAAGAGGATCGTGAGTTCAAGGCCCGCCTGGACTACATAGCGAGAGCCGGTCTCAAAAAAAAAAAAAAAAAAAAAGATAGAGCATAGATAGATATATTTGTTCAAACAATTGATCCTCCAGAAGCTATTGGTTGCCAGCAGAAGTCCAAAATAATTCAGCTCCTTGCTTCCCTTTGTTTTTTTCCTCTTGAGTAGTTTAGCTCGAAAACGAATCTTTCACTTCTCAGACGTGGCAAATCTAATGAGGCCTCGGGAGGATCATAGTGGGACCCTTAGAAAGTGACTGATTTGACTTGCGTTCGACACTCTAGTCTTCCTTTTCACCGTTTATTCCCCTAAATATTTGAGGACATCTTGAGTTCCCAGTAAAGTGTGCTCAAGTTCTTTATGTCCAGGTGCTCGCTTGACCATTCGTGGATCCCTGTCACACTTCTCACTCCCAGCCATATGTCTGTATCTATATCCATATCTATATCTCGTAGTCTGCAGTGTGAGCAGCCTACAGTGCTTAGCAATACAGTCCCTATAGTCAGATCTAAGTTACTCTAGACATTAGATCAGTGGTAATTTTAACCGATTTTGAAGCAACTTGTTATTAATATAGCCTATCTTAAAAGAGTGGGGAAATTGAACGTGAGTTCTAAAGATTCTGATTCTCACTCTGATTTTGTAATTTGTTTAACAAATTAAAATGGTATGTAACTTAGAGTGGTGTTGTCAAATTCTGAATTGTGTCTTGACTCAGTTAGTTTGCAACTAACTTTTTTTAACTCCAATAAGATAGAAGATCTTAAGGTCTTATATGTGCTAAGGTAACTTGTCTGAAGAGTCTTGTTTCCGTTTTACTCTAACATCCAGTACTTACCCACTTAGATCACCGTGTGTGTCCTATACTTTTGGTTCGCTATATAAAACATGTTTCTTATTGTGGAGCTCTGTCAAAACTGTTTGACTTAATGAGCTGGCAGAGTCAGGCTGGTTCAAGTTCTGTGACTATCACGTAGTTTGCAACTATAGACAAATTATTGTGCCTAGTTAAGTCTCAGTTTCCTAATCAATAAATGGAAAACAAGAAAATGAACTTCAGAAGATTTTTGAAAACTAAATGGCGAAGGGGAGGTGTCTCTCCTGAAGTGGGAAGGTGCTCACTTAGGTGCTGATTACTCACGGGAGAGTCTGAAGGGGGTGAGCCACCCTCGAGACCCTGAGTAGTTTGCAAAGAAGCTCAGAGCCTCCTGGGTGTCAGGAGCAGAAGAAAGCAGCTTGCTTTTTGTACTTTTCCTCCATAGTTGCACACAAGCGAACTCAATGATGGCTACGACTGGGGCCGTCTCAACCTTCAGTCAGTGACTGAACAGAGCTCCCTCGATGACTTTCTCGCAACCGCAGAGCTGGCAGGAACAGAGTTCGTAGCTGGTAAGTTGCTCATGCTGGTATGTTTTGCTGCTCACGTCACCTCTTGCTGCCGAGATGTGAATACCTGGCAGCATCCAAGGACCCTGCTGAAGGCTCACCCAGGAGCAGTGTGGGAGAGTCCCGGAGACTGTAGGCTGTGGCGTGCCACGTAGACTACTCTTTAGATTGTGCTTCTTCCTATCAAGTTCAAGAAGCAGTCTCTGAGGGAAAAAAGATCCATCGACATTATGGTGGACAGTGCCAACATTTTCCAGAAAGTCTTTATTTATTATTGGTTTATTATTAAAAGCAAGGTCCTGTCTTTGCTGTTCGTAGGCAATTTGAATCTATCTTTATCTATCTATATCTGTGTATTTTATTGTTGTTGCTTTGAGACAAGGTTCCCCCATGTCTAGGCTGGCCTTGAACTCACTGTGTAGCCCAGGCTGGCCTCGAACTTGAGGCGATCTTCCTGCTTCAGCCTTCCAAGTGCTGGGATTAGAGGCCACCACACCTGGTCTGCATGTAACCTTTACATATCCTCTTGTATACTTTTAATTCATCCCTAGATGACTTTTTTTCCTTCTTTTTTTCTTTTTTTTCTTTCTTTTTTTTTTTTTTGAGACAAGGTCTTGCTATGTAGTTTAGGCTGGCCTTGAACTCATGGCGATCCTACTGCCTCAGCCTCCTGAGTGCTGGAATTAGCCCAGCTGAATACCACATTTTCTTTATCTGCTCATTCCATAGGCACAGATTGATCCTATATTTTGGCTGTTGTGAGTAATGCTGCAATGCAAATATTTCTTCAAGATACTGATTTCATTTTTGCTTCTTTTATGTGTATACCTGGAAGTGAGTTGCTTTTTATATAGTAGTTCTATTCTTAACATTTTGAGGGCCCTCCAGACTGTTTTCCATAATGGCTGTACCAGATTTCATCTTTTAAAAAAAAAATCACTGATGGCTGGTAGTGGTGATGCATCCCTGTAACCACAGCACTTAGGAGGCTGAGGCAGGAGGATCCTGCAGGTTGAAGGGCAGCCTGGGCTTCATAGTGAGATCAAGACCAGCCTGAACTACATAGTGAAACCCTGTCTCAAAAAACAAAATCCCAAAGGAATTTGAAAGGTAAATGAAGACACTTGTTCAGTCAACGAGAGAAGCAAGTCCCAACTGCAGCTGAAGTAGCAGAATGGAGGAAAGAACAGAAGGAGAAGGCGAGGGATTTGGAGTAGACTGGACTGGAGGAAGTGGAGGCGGAAGGAGAGTGAGTCAGGAACGAGCTCCGGGTTCCACAGTGAGGAAACCTCAGCCGGAGGGTGACGAGACTGGGAAAGGCTAAGAGATGTTGGGGAGGTTGTAGAGAAGGTGGAGCTGCAGGCATTGTTCGTGAGAGGCAGCTTTCAAAGACACTTGGCAGTTAGTTCTTCAAAAGGTTAAACATGGACTTGCCGTGTAACCCAGCAGTTTGCTCCTGTGTACACCTCAGTCGTTGAGGACAGGTTCACATGAAGACGTGCACGTGAAAGTTCATAGCCACATTATTTACAATAAACATGGAGCGGTACATCTATACAGTAGAGTGTTATTTGGCCTTTAAAAGGAAGAACATTCTGATATGTGCTACAATATACAAAAATCTCAAAAACACGCTCAGGGAAAGAAACCAAACACAAAAAAACATAAATGGTCCATTTGTAGGAAGAGTCCAGAGTGGGCGTATTTATAAAGGAGGAACGGGTCGGGTTACCTGAGGATGGGGGAATAAGAAGGAACTGCTGTTGGGTGGAAGTTTCTCTCTAGAGTGATGGAACTGTAAACTTCCTTGTGGTAATGGTCATGCAACCAAGAGCTGAGAGCCTACAGCCCCAGGGCCCCGGCTCACCCCTCAGAAGACGGGCCAGGCGCACTCAGGAAAGGGCAGTGGGCAGCAGAGCGGGAGGCTTGCCGAGCTTGGCTCTGTGCAGGGCTGGACGGCTCGCTCCCTCCCAAGGGCAGCACCGAGGAGCCTCTGCATTCACAGTGGTGACGGCGGTGTGTCCTTTCCTGCGGTGTGGTGCCCGGCGTCGGTGGAACAGGAGAAGAGACGGGCATTGGGAGTTTGGAGTGTGGGTGCGGTAGGGAGGGAGTTCAGTGGTTGGGTTTGAGAGTGGTTGAAGGAATATCCATGCAGTTTGAGCTGAACAGGGCAAGAAGGGACACTGGAAGGTGGGCGATGGCCTGAGGTCAAGGGTGCAAGTCGAGGGACTGAGTGTTTATGGAGGTGGATGGAGCTGTGGGAAGGCTGGTGGAAGGTCACCACCAGGAGAAGCGAGTGGGGGTGAGGGTGTGACTTTGGTTGAGGACGGTGTGGATGAGAACTGTGGCTGGCTTGATGGAGACCCGGGTCACAGGCTGTGCAGTCCTAGGTTTGTGGCCGAAGGTCACAGGCTGTGGTCTGATCCCCGGTGGGGATGTGGAGTGGTGCCGAGATGCGAGCTCCGAAGATGTCCTTTCTGGGTTCAGGAGGACGCTCAGCGGCTTCCCCAAGGGCTTTCCCAGTGGAGTCCCTGCTGCCCCAGGGACACAGGGATGCGGTATGGCTGTGTGTGGAGAAATAGGGGAGACCCAGAGCAGCTAGGGGTGAAGCCTAGAGCAGAGATCTCTAGTTTGTGCATACACTTGGCATTTCTTTCTCTCTTCTTCCCTTCTTTTTCTTTCATTTTCTTCGCATTTTTATTTTGATACAAGGTCTCACTAAATCACTAAGTTGCCAGGCTGGGCTCAAATTTGGTATCTTCCTGCCTCAACCTTCTTTTTCTTGAACAATCCAGGAGTGGTGCATGTTCATCGTAGCTGTCTTGTATACATCATAGCAGTGTAGTAGTTCACCAGTTCAAACTGGAGCAGCTCTGTTCACTATTTCCTTCTCACCAGCTCCCATTGGCTTAAAATTACTCTTCATATGCAAAATGAGAAGAGAGATTGTGCTAAACCCCACCATTTCCATGAACTGCATTTACTATAGCGGGTTAGTAAAATCAGTACTTAAAGAAATGATGAGTTTTTAAAAATTATAGTGAAGATTTCTTAATTTTTCTGTCTTTATAGAAAACTTCATTTGGAAATTATAATTTATTCAGGTCTAAAGGACCCTAACTGAAGAAGGCTTAAATTCTATTTTAGTCTCATATTGTTAGTTTTCCAAGTTTATCAAGATGACAACAATCCATATTTTGTCTTACCTCTTAAATAACTACTTTTTCTTTCCTGTAAACAGAGAAGCTGAATATTAAGTTTGTGCACCCAGAGGCCAGAACTGGACTGCTGTCTTTTGAGGAGAGCCAGAGAATTCAGAAGCTTCATGAAGAAAACAGACAGTTCCTGAGCATACCCAGGAGGTGAGCAGAGCAGGACGGCACCGAACCGCTGCCTTTTCTCAGCCGCCATTCTTATATCCAAATTCCATTTTCGGTTCTGGTAACTTAACACATGGAATTTTTTTCCCCTCTGATTATTTCAGACCAATCTGGGACAAAAAAACTAGTCCAGAAGAACTCAGACAGGCCGAGAAAGATAACTTCCTGAAATGGAGACGCCAGCTTGTCCGGTGAGTGTTCGGCCTGAAGGCTTTGGCCCGCTTGCTTTGCAGACTACCTTGGAGTCTCACGTGCTCGGGGAGGGGACAGGCGGCCTTCTGTTCATAGGTGCACACTGGTGCACGTGCAGATAGGACATCACTCTTGTGTTTCTCCGTGTTGGTTATTCCATGTCTCCCTTCTTCATTCCTTCTGGGCTGACAGGCACCTGCTGTTCGTCCAGCAGTTGTGTGAGACATGTGTGATTTTGTATGAGAGACCAACTTCCAGGCCTTGGAGAGCTGAAGGATAAGATCTGAACATGGAGCACTGTGATGTGAATAACTGATTTTTTGTTGGCTCAGCAGGAGTATATAAAAACAACTTCACAATATTTGTGTACTTATTTTTTTAATGTAATGAACTTGAGCATTTACACTGCGTAAAATTGTCTGTTATAATCTGGCAAAGATACAAACTTCTCATTCTAAAGCCAGGCTAGAAGAGGAACAGAAGTTGATATTGACTCCATTTGAACGAAACTTGGACTTTTGGCGTCAGCTCTGGAGGGTCATTGAGAGAAGGTGAGCAATCATTTTCTTTCTGTTTTGTTTGTTTTTGAGACATAGTCTCAATATGTAGTCCAGGCTGACCTTAAATTCACTGTGTAGCCCGGGCTGGCCTCGAACTCAAGGTGATCCTCCTGCTTCAGCCTCCCAAGTGCTGGGATTACAGGTGTGCACCACCAGGCCCAGCACCATTTTCTTTTGTGTAATGAAGAGTGTGGTAGTGTTATTAGATTTGGATATTGACATACAGTTATGGGCTCTAGACCCGAGAGAATGGGGATTAAAATATATAAAAAGCTGTTGAGAATTTTTTTAAAGCGAAAGAGTTTTTCTTGCTAGATGAGTGGATTGACACTATGAGAATAGTGAGCATTTTCTGTAAGGTGAATCTGTAATTATTTCTGCAAAGATACATTGAGTTTCTGCTGGTAACGGGAAATGCAGGCAAGAAAGGGGGTGGATTCTTGCCTGTAGAGAGCATTAGTGTCTTAGGTGGCAGATGTCAAAGCTCATTTCAGCAGTCTGTCATGGAGTCCAGCTAACTGCAGATGAGGTGCTGGCACCAGCAGCGCCCATCCGAATGCAGTGTGGCCCTTGACCCCTGAGAACTGAGTACCCTGTGGGTGGCCGGGCCATCGCTGGCTTTGCTATCGACTGTCCTCCTGCTGTTCATATGATGCTGATCCTGGGCACCCCGCCTGGGGACAGAAACAAAACTGGGTATATTACTGTCTTAGTTACTTTCTTGTTGTTGGGACAGTATACCTGATACCCACAAGTTAAAGGAAGAAAGGTTTATTTTAGCTCACAGTTTGTAGAGGTTTCTTTTCATAGTCAGCTGGCTCCAAGTCGGGACACAGTGGCAGAGGGGCATCGCAAAGGAGAAACAGTCTGTGTCAGGGTAGGCAGAAAGCAGCGAGCCTTCTTCCTCCTTTCCCTTTATAGTCCATCCAGGCTACAAGATCATTGGTTGCCAGGGCCGGGGATTTAGCTCAGTGGTTAGAGTGCTTGCCTCACAAGCATGAGGCCCTGAGTTCGATTTCCGGTACCAAAAAAAAAAAAAAAAAAAAAGATCATTGGTTGCCATCCATTCCCAGGGTGGGGCTTCCTTCATCAGTAATTCCATCACCCATACTCAGAACTATGCTAAACCAGTCAGTGGACTAATCCAGTTGTCACACCCATGATCCGGCCACCTCTCAAAAGCCCCATTTATGATCACATGTATCCGTGACATCTATCACCAAATTAGTTCCATAAACATTAAATGTAATTATCATCAAAGTCATTAGAGAATTTAATTCTGTTTGTAATTTAGGTGGTAGTAACTTTTTTACATAATTCGCTCCCTATTTATAAAAATACAAAAATTTTATATTCAAGGTATCTTACTAAAGAAAAGATAAATTTCAGAAGTGATCTGAAATGTGACATGAAATTTAACCTGTTGAAAAAATGCGTGAAGGATTTTGTTTAACCCACTGAACGTGGGGAACAAGAAACGAAAGATTTGTCCACAAATTCTGTGGCACAAGCCAGCCTTCCTTATAGATATTGTCTTCTCCGTTGCACCTTGGTTCCTGAACTCCTGTCACACTTACTCTTCAGGACTTTACTCTCACTGACCAGTTGTTTGGAATTATAATACATGTATGTAATATCTTTAAGAACTTATGTCATTGGGGCTGGGGATTTAGCTCAGTGGTTAGAGTGCTTGCCCAGCAAGTGCAAGGCCCTGAGTTTGATCCCTGGCACACACACAGAAAAAAGTTTCTATGTCATTCAAGAATATCACATAATAGTGGAACAGAATATTTGTACTTTGCCAAGCTGCTGTGAAAACTTGCTCTCAAAGGGAAGTCCGTCACATGTGGAGATGCGTGCCCCCTCCATTGGGGCCAGGAGTGCCTCTGCAACATGCCACATTAATAAAGGCGTTCTCAGGGCTACCACCCTTCCAGCAGAGGTGGGATGTAGTGTGTTTCTCCTACAACAAAGGAAAGAACTCAATACCTAGGGAAATACAAAGGGGAGTATCTGTTACAGATGGAAGGGCAGTGGGCCATGTCACGGCAGAGAAAGGAGCAGTTGCTAATGACTGGGAATGACTTTTTGTTTGTGTGATTTTTAATTGAGACAGGTTCTTGCTATGTAGGTCAGGCTGACCTTAAACTCACTTTCCAGCCCAGGCTGGCCTCAAACCTGTGGCAATCCTCCTGCCTCAGCCTCCCAAGTGTTGGGATGACAGGCATGCATCACCACACCTGGCAATACTGTAAGGGGTTTTTTGTTTTCTTCTGTTCTGTTTTTTGCAGTGCTGGGAGTTGAATCCAGGGCCTACCAGCATGCTAGACAAGTGCTCTGCCCTTGAGCTAAAGCCCCAACCCCAAATGTTGCTTTTTAACAAGAAACCTACAGGCTATGTTTTTTAAATCCATAAAATGTATCTGGTAAGAATATTAGGAAACTGCATGTTTGAATTGAAATTCTCAGGAAAGAATATTACCACATTTAGCATTGTTATCAAGAAAATAAGACCTGAAAAGAAATCAGTTAATTTTTCTTTTTTTTAGGGAATTAGTGCTGATGTGTATGTGACTGTATGTAAAACCACTGAATTGTACACTAAGAAGGGTAAATTTTATGGTATACAAACTATGTCTCAGTTATTTTAGTTTTTAGTCGGTGTTTGCAGTACATGATGACCACATTTCTCCTGGGGAGTTGGTACATGTACATAACACATTTCAGTTTTTTTCCTCTCCCTCCCTCCATCTTTTGATCCTCTTCCCATTTGCAAAAGATCTATCTCCCTGTTTCCTATTACCTATCTTTTATTTTGCTCTTTATTTATGTGTTGGGTTTCTTATGTAATAGAAACCATGCAACACTTAAGCTTGTATGTCAGGTTATTTCATTTAACATTGTGGTCTCAAGGTGCATCCATTTTCCTACAAATGACCGAAGTTTAAAAAGTCACTTAGGTGCCCTTACCCTGCTCCCTAAGGGCAGGCAGAAGGCTATTGGCTGAGGTGTGCGGAGTTTTGTTTTTAGCTTTCTTCTACTTCGTCTCTTATCTCTTTCCTCTGTGTTCCTTTGTTCCTTTTTCTCTGTATGTTTTGGTCTTTGACCTTTGTATAGGAGCACAGCTGGGTGACGTGCCTGCCGGTGTGAGGAGTGTGCCAAGGGTGACCTCTGCAGGGCAGCTGGCAGGGACTGGTTGTGTTTAGTGGGGACACCCCAAGGGCTTAGTGTCTAGGGGTCCTTCCTGAAAGAAGGGTCTTCTTCTGAGAATGGGGCCAAGGTGGGTGGTGCAAGGGGCCAGGAGGGCTTGATCCCCTGCCCACCTTCCCCCCCCACTGCCGGGCCTGGGGTCGCTTTCTTCTGAGGCAAACACTGCCCTCTGCTGTTGGGATGGAGGCAGGGCCCGTGTGCTGGGCTGAAAGGGACAGCAGGGCCGAGCCAGGACCTGGCAGGTTCAGGCCTTGCCTCTCCCTTGCTTTGAGAGGCACCCGACCCTTGTCAGGCCTCTGGGTCACAGGCAGGCTTACATCTCAGGATCTTGCCTTCCTTAGCTGCTGCTCTTATTTCTTTCTCTTTGTTCTGAAGAGTTTCATCCTCTACTTTCCCTTTTGTGGGTCCTGAGAGGGAGCACAGGTAGCCCGTGTGTGTCTTCGTGTTGAATAGGGTGGCCCTTTCCGCTGGGTAGCCCGAGTCGGTGAGCTGAGTGCGCTGACGCTTGTAGCCTCGGATGATTGGAGTGTTGCTTGCTCTTAGGTTTGGTACGTGATGTCCGCCCCACACTGTGACAGAGTATGTTTCTAACTGAAGGACCGCAGTTCTTATCGCATGGAAATAGATCTGTGTTACACAGAACTGTTGTTCATAAGTGACAGCTGCTGCGTCTTTCACAGGAAATATTTACTGCTGTCTTCTCTGTCACAGATGTCTCCTGTTTGCTAGCAGGCTGGCTGGGCCATCTGCCCCTGTAATTCCAGCGGTAGCTCTCAGGGTATTCAGTGTACACCGTGCATCGGGATGCAGGAAACTCCCAGCTCCAAGGGCAGAACACTGTATTCCAGTGCGATAAGCTGCTGTCACCGGGCCACAGAGCGCTTCCTGCCCCACGGCAGGCAGTTCGCTCCTGGGGCCGGCACACGAAGCAAGCTGGCTTGAGTGTCTTCCTTTCTCGCTGCCGCTCTGAAGCTGTTAATTCCTTCTGTCTGTCTATGGGCCTTGTAAGTTGAGCTCATTAGGCTTTGTCCTTTTGCAATCATCCAAATTAATTTAGTATGAAAGTGAGATAGTACCTTAAAGGAAGAAATACCAAGGCCAGCTTGATTAAAAACATAGTAGTAATCTGTCAGAAGTTTGCAAGTCTGTGAGTCCTTTTTAAATAGTGAGATTATGCTAGGGTTTAACTCTCCTGGAAGCAGCAGCATTGATCCCTCGGTGTCTGGCAGAGCTGCGGGCTCACCTGAGAAAAGGCCGCTCACCAGCCTCGAATCGAGCAGGCTGCTGCAAGGTGGTACCGCTCTGCAGATCTCTGCCCGGTGCTGGGCACAGCTGGCCTCGCAGCACCTCAGCCAGAGAAGCGGAAGGGAGGGAGCAAAGGAGAAGAAGACTGCACTGTGGGTGGGGCTGGCTGTCAGCTGCAGGCTTTCCCATCACCACCTCTTGGTGCAAGGGAAGAAGTCGGACTCGTTCCTGCTTTCGTGTGCCAACTGGAACTGAGATTTGGTGGCTTTATATTTTCGCCATTAAATGCATTCTTAGAACTGACGGATGATTGTCGGCTAGCTGCAGGCTGTCTTCTCTGGCAGTCCTGGGTTTAAGTGAGATGCTGGCTTTTACAGTGGCGGCTGGCAGCAACAGATTTATTCCTTTTCTTTCGAGGCCTGAGTACAAGTGCAGATTAGGGGCTGGGTGTTCAGTAGACTTCACCTGGGAGTGCAGTGCTAGCGCTCGTTCACCTCCCCATCGGAGTCAGGTGGAAGTCACACTGGGGGTTTAGCGGTGAATGCCCACCCCGCAGCCCCCTGGAGGCTGCAGTAGAGCAGCAGAGCGCGCCCTGTCCGGGATGCCGGAGCTCCTTTGTGGGTTCCTCACTCTTGGCAGAGTGGGCAGGTTACGTAACTGATATAGGTGTCACTTTGTGTGCACGCACACACACACACACACACACACAGAACAACTGTGCCTGAAGAGGTGGGCGTGTGGCTGGTGCCTGGTGTGTGGGAGGGTCAGCCACTCCATCTCAGTGCAGTGGCCCCTTTTCCTTCTCGGTGATGGGTGGATCGTCTCGCTTGTGTTCCAGTGACATTGTGGTCCAGATAGTGGATGCCCGAAACCCACTCCTGTTTCGCTGTGAGGACCTGGTAAGTACTGGTTCCCATCCCCGGAAGCGCGGAGAGGCTGGGCCTAGGCACAGCACCTGTGGGCAGGTTCCGGCCAGCGTCGGCACTGCCCGTCCTCATTGAGAGCCTGTGCAGCACCACCGCCTGGACAGATGTCCTCTTGGGCAGCTCTTCCATCTGCCAGAAAGGACGTGCTTCAAGGGGTTCCCCTTTTAGTTTAGAAGCCAGTTAGTAATACCCTCTTGTCAGTTTCCCAGTTTTCAAGAAATACTAAAGTAGCATCTTCCTTATTTTAGCATATTCTCCTAGTCTAATCTCCTCACTTCTTAATCCATCTAAGTTCTGTCTTCTCACACCCTTCTTCGTGGTATTTTACAAGTGACCTGAGTTTTTAAAATACACAGAGTAGTAACTAAGGTGTAAGGATTACATGAAGTAATGTGATACAGTTTGAAGTAATAAAACACTGTACAGTGAGGCGATCATATTGCTGTTTGAGAACTACATATAGTACAGCCTTTGTTTTTGTTTTGTTTTTTAAAATTGATAAGTCACAAAAATCTTAACAGTGAAACCTCTTTTCAGAGTTTACTGGAAGGATTAATTAGAATATACCAAGATTTAAAATCTTTAAGTTAGTGATTTAAAACTGCGGGCAAAAAAAACTTACTGGAGATCTTCAATATATAATTAGCCCAATTTTTTCCTTTCTGCATGCCTTTGCCTTCTGAAGGAGTGCTACGTGAAAGAGGTCAGCTCCGACAAGGAGAACATCATCCTGATAAACAAGGCAGACTTGCTGAGTGCCGAGCAGCGTGGCGCCTGGGCCGCATACTTTGAAAAAGAAGGCGTGCAGGTCATTTTCTGGTCAGCTCTGGCCGGAATCGTCCAGCCGAATGGGGACTCTAAGGTAAACGCGGGGACTTTTGCAGGGTGATCTTGAGGGAGGATTTTGTGCAGATCAGCATGCTTCATTTGTGTTCTGTTTTTTCTTGTTGGAGACTTAACTAGTTTTGCTTTTCAGCTTTTTTTCCATAAATGCTCTCTGATAATAGGATGACCTATAGAAAGGTCAAGCACAAAGCTATTTTCTTTGTGGTTTTCAAATAGTCTGGCATCCCTAGTGTTGGGCACTGATATTTTAATTTTTTTTTTTTAATTTTAGGCAGGAAGTTTTTTAGGAAGTGTCATAATGACCTTGTAATTGCTTTTAAGAGAAGTTAGAACAAAAGGGTACAACTGAAGGATGTAGTAACTTCTCAGGGCTTGATCCAAATCTCTTGGCTTTGTTTTGAAAACAAAGAAACTTAGGAACCCTAAATTAAGATATACCGTGTTATTTCCCTTTAACCCAAATTTTACGAAAACAATATCAGGCTTATTTTCCAATAAAATAAATATGAAAAGAAATTATGAATAGAACCATAAGTCTGGTACCATCTTCCCCTGCCCTGCACCTCCCTTATCTCTCCATGAGGGGGCCGAGCTGGGTACCCCTGTGAGTGCGGCCCTCCGGGGAGTGCAGGTCACCGCGCCCCCTGCCAGGCAGGTCATCTCATTTTGATGACTTTCAGCTGGCCCTGGGGACTTGGTCCTTTTTCTAAATTCAGGGAGTCCTCGTCCTCGGTGAAGGTGGGTCGCGCCCCCGGTCTGATCTGAGACCATGTCTCCGTCTTGGTTCCCTCTGTGCAGCCCTCCGCGCCTTCAGTGCCCACCTGCAGGCAGACAGTGCACCGCGCAGGCGCTGTGAGGGCAGGCTGCAGAGATATAGGATGCTTTTGGCTCTGATACCCTATAAGCAACCAAATCCCCCATATTTTTTTTTTAAAAAGACTTTCATTTTTTAAGTGATAGAGAAAAGTTTACAATGAGGACATACTGACTTCTTTACATCCATTGCTCATTTGTCATAAAAACTGTTTCCAATTTTATGGTTCTCTGGTAAGACAGGTTTCTCTTTCTCTTGCCATACCTGAAATCATACGTGTCTTTGCTGGTGTCTTGTTTTTAATCTATCCTTTCCTAATGTGTAGAATGCCTGTTTGACAAGTTCATTGTGTCTCTTTCTGTCCCTGTTGACCACCCTAACCCTAAATGCTTTCGGAGTCTTACAAGGTCTGTCTCACTCCCAAATCCCCACCGGTTCCCTGGAGTGAATCTTGCTGCTCCTGTCTGTACATCACAGAGCTTTTTGAGTTATTAAAGACAGTGATGAAAGAATAGCAAGGCTGGGGTGCAGCTCAGCAGTAGAGCTTTTGCCTGGCCCGCGTGAAGCCCTGGGTTCGATCCCCAGACACACACACACACAGGGACAGCAGTTTCCTTAAACATGCAGAAACATGGAAAATGGCTCTCCTATGACAAATTCTGCCCTGGTTTTGTGCAGAGAGAATGTTAAAATGTTTTATTGTTAGTGCGAAATGCTGCGTTGTACAGCCCATTGCAAAATAATGTACTGTCAAAGAGTCAATCTGACACTTTCGCTTGCTTTGAGATCTATTTTAAATTGGGAAAGTAATTTATGTGACTTTCTGTAAGTTCAGAAAATACAGACACAGCCGAAGGTGCGCAGCTGTGCGGTCCTGCTGTGTACGTCCGCTTTGCCCCGGCTCCAGGGGGCTTTGCCGCCTCTGTTCATTTTACATAACCAACTTGTCAAGTGTTGTCACTCGCTTGAAAAGTGCAGTTATGAACTTGGGGCATTGGGTTTCTGTTATTTCGCCAGGAGCCAGGGAACAGCGACTCTGAGGGAGCCAGCACAGCCGAGTCTGAAGACTCTGGCTCGGAGGAAGACACAGCGCCGCCTGATGAGCCGGCCCTGGGCAGTGAGGGCACCGCTGGCAGTGGGGATGACAGCGAGTACGAGGACTGCCGCGAGGAGGTGGACGAGGAGGACTGGCAGACATGCTCGGAGGAGGAGGCTCACGGCGGAGGCTGGCCAGAGAGCCCCCCCGCCCCTGCAGACACGGTGGCTCCAGGCGTGGAAGCCCCTCGGGGGAGGCAGCCACGCAATCTCAGCCAGCTGGTATCCAAGCAGGAGCTGCTGGAGCTCTTGAAGCAGCTGCATAGCGGGAAGAAGGTGAAGGCTGGGCAGCTCACCGTGGGCCTGGTAAGATGCGCTCCTCACGGGAGAGTCACGAGGTCGTGTCTCCCGCCAGAGCCCCTAGAGTCAGGCTGCTGGGTCCTTCCACAGTGTCAAGATGGGGAACTGATTCATTTACTCATTCTGTGGACATCGGTTGGTCACCCACCACATGCCGGGCCACCAAGTTGTTGGACAGTACTCGAATGTGGTGGTCATTTGTGCCCATCTGCCTCCCCCGGGGAAGGTGTCTTGGGATGGGTGTAACGCCAATAAATGGGGCAGGGGGAGAAGCTTCCTGTAGGTTCACAAAGCCTGTCATGGTGTGCAGTGTGACTCTTTGTCCCTGGGGATGGGTTTGGATAAATGCCCCACCCTGCAAGAGCAAAGAAAGGTGCCAACCAAAGTGTCTGTTCCAAAGAAGTCCAGAGTGGCAGGGGAGTGTGTGCTGGGCTGTGTGACTTTGCATTGTCTTGGTCTCTGGAAGCTGCCTGTGACTCCCAAGTCTCTCCTAGGTGGGCTATCCTAATGTTGGCAAGAGTTCCACCATCAACACCATCATGGGCAACAAGAAAGTGTCAGTATCCGCCACTCCTGGCCACACCAAGCATTTCCAGGTAGGCTGCGGCCCTGCCCAGTGTGCCTCTCCGCTCCGCCTCCAGTGCCAGGCGCCTGGCATGAGCCCCCTTCTTGCCTTGCAGACCCTCTACGTAGAGCCCGGCCTCTGCCTGTGTGACTGCCCTGGCCTGGTGATGCCATCCTTCGTGTCCACCAAGGCAGAGATGACCTGTAGTGGGATCCTGCCGATCGACCAGATGCGAGACCATGTCCCTCCTGTGTCACTCATATCTTTTCTAGAGGCTTTGGAGATTTGGGGAAGCACCTTCCCATGTGATGTGGAAGGCTCAGGTCTGATCCCGCAGGAGGGAGAATCTGAAGTCCTGGCACCTGCACAGGTTTTCCGGTGAGCCGGCTCAGGACTTCCGAGTTAGAACCCAGCCCTGAAGCCAGCGTGTAGTCAGTGTGGACAGAGGGGCCCGGGCCACATGCCAGGCCACCTGCCATTTGACTGTGAGGGACCTCAGCGTGTTTGCCTTCTAAATGCTTCCCCTGTTCTCTAAAACGGGGACAATACCTGCCTCACGGGTGACAGTGACTATTAACCATCTATCGACCACTTGCTGCACGCATTTTTGACACTTACTAGGTAACGGGTATTATTCTGAGAACAACCGTGGAGGGTAAGAGTTGCTGTTACTTCCTGTTTCCTTCTGTTTCGAGCCAAGACACAGCTAAGTGAAATACTTTGCATAAAGCCCACGACACGGCTGGGAGCTCTGCCACCTCCAGCGCTGGGAGTGAGCTGCGTGCCGCCTTGAGCACAGTGTCCGGCTGTCCCAGGTACACGGTAGATCTGCACAGGGCCTGGGATGTCCCCTGCCTAGCAGGCAGCAGGCTGGCCTGCTGTGTTCTGCGGGTGCCAGGAGAAGACAGGAAACTCCGTGAGACGGGCTGTCCAGCATGTTAGCCTGTGAAGAGGGCAACCTTCCAGTCCCTGCTCAGCCCCTGGCAGAGCCTGTAAGCCCAGGGTTCTCTTTCTCTAAGAAACACAAGTAAAGGCTGGCCGGGCCGCACGTGCTTGCAATTACTGCACTCTGGGAGGCTGACGCGGGAGGACCACAAGTTCAGGTCCCACCTACGAAATTTAACAAGACGCCCTCTCAAAAATCAAAAAGGGAGGGGGCTGTAGCTCAGTGCAAAGGCCCTGGGTTCCATCCCCTGTGTCAGTTTTTTAAAAAATAGATAATTGATTCATATGGGCTGAAAAAATAAAAGAGTGTATCACTAAAATGGATGCGAAGCAGTTGTTAAAAAGAATGCACTAATTTTACATCCCCAGGCCTTGTTTTTTATTTTGAGATGGTGTCTGAGTCACTAAGTTGCCCAAATTGGACTCAGATGTGCAGTCCTGCCTCAGCCTCACAGAATGCTGGGATTACAGGTGCTGCCACCACCCCACTAAAGTGTACATTTTTTTGTTTGTCTATTTTGTTTTGTTTTGTTTTTTTGAGATGGTCTCGTTATGTAGTTCATGCTGGCCTTGAACTACATAATGAGACCACAGCAATCCTCCTGCCTCAGCAGGGATTACAAGTGTGTGCCACCATACACGGCTTCACATATAGGACTGTTTAAAAGGAAAAGAAGCTGACGTTTCCACAGGTGAATGATTGTAGTCTGTTTGGGAAGGAGCATGAGCATTGGAGGGGTGCAGTGCCCTCAGCAGCGTGTTTCAGGTGCTGTGGGGCCGGGCTCAGCACCGACAGTGGGCTCCTTGACCAGGTCACGTTTGCCAGAACATTCCCAGGCGCGTCCTGGAGGCCACCTACGGCATTAGCATCATAAAGCCCAGGGAGGATGAAAACCCCCACCGGCCTCCAACCTCAGAGGAACTGCTGACCGCTTATGGATGTGAGTTGTTTTTTATTTTAAAACATGAACAAAAATAACAATATAGTTAATTAATAGTAATGGTTAAGAGAACTGTGGGAGGTGGGTTCTGAGAATTGATCCAGGGTCATATACTTTAACTCTGAACTGCATCTTTAGCTACTTTATTTTTTTTAATAATATCCTAAATACTGGAGTTGGGGATTTAGGTCAGTGGTAGAGCGCTTGCCTAGCAAGTGCAAGGTCCTGTGTTTGATCCCCAGCATCCTCCCCAAAAAAGGTATCCTAAATAGTGTTTTTCATCCAGTGCTACCTGGTCAGATCAGTAAGAGGAAAGGTCACTTTGTAAAACTGACCTCATGTGGCCACATTCCGAGATCACTCTCTGTCGATAAACTTTAAAAGGCATTGCCAGACTGCTCTGGTTTGACCGTGCGTTTCTCTAAGCCCTAGTGCAGCTGGGCATCTGCGTGTGTTGGGTGGCTTTCTGTATGTAGTTCTGGGATCACCCTTTCTGTGTGTGAGTTCTTCTTTCTACGTGCAGGGCCTGTTTTTTCCTAATGTTTATGGTTTCTTTCGCCCCGTGCGGGGTATGGTGGCGCACACCTGTGATCCCAGCACTCAGGACCCTGAGGCAGGAGGATGGCTGTGAATTCAAGGCCAGCCTGAACTACATAGTGAGTTCAGGGCCAGCCCGAACTACATAGCAAGACACTTTCTCAAAAAAAAAAAAAAAAGTAAAATTTAGCCCTGTAGGAGGCTGGGGATTTAGCTCAGTGGTTAGAGTGCTTGCCTAGCAACGACAAGGCCCTGAGTTTGATCCCCAGCACCAAAAACAAAGCAAAACAAACAAACAAAAAAAAATTAGCCCTGTAGAAATTGAGTTTTTTTTTTTTTAGACTGACATTCTTAATAGACTTTAAAAAAAATATATAGACTTTTTTTTCCTTTTTGGACTTGACTGGGTTTGGCATTTTACTTGGAGAAACCTTCCCTATGCCCCAAGGACAAAAACTATTTTCCTATAATATTTGTTGTTTTAGATTTTTTAAATTGCCTGAATTTATTTTTATGTGTGAGGTAGATTAGGATTTTACATATTTTCTTCTAGAATGAAAAGGCTGGCACACAGCTAGTGTATAAGGGAGCCAAGTTTCAAGCCCATCTTGTTCTACCAAAGCCCATACTCTTAACCACTGTTTTCTGCCACTGTCTACTAATCGAGTTAGTGTTAAAGGGAAACTGAAAACAAATACAGGCATATCCTGTATTTGAGCAGGCTTGTCCAGGTGTTGTGGTTTATGCCTGTGTCCCCATCTATTGAGACTGAGGCAGGAGGGTCCCAAATTTGAGGCCAGCCAAACTTAAATCCGGTTTCTAAATAAAAAATAAAAAGAGTTAAGGCTGTAGCTTGGTGGAGAGAGCCCCAGGATTCAATGCCAAGTATTGCCGAAAAAAGCTTGCGCTATAGCTTATGGTTTGCTGCTAATGATATTCTAGGGTAGCCTCTGTGCATCAGTGTTCAGGGCAAGGAGTAGAAGAACACGGACACACTGAATGTGTCCTTCACTGTGTGGTGCTAGGTGCTTTCTAAGGTACCAGGTGCAACTGCGTGGTCTATTCTCCTGCCTTAGCACATGTTTTAATGCTAAACGGAAGAGATTCTACAGTGGCAGTGAATTAAATTTTTAAACAGCAAGAGTAAGATTGCATAGCGAGCGTATCGTGGGAAGGATTAAATGTGCATCGCCCCAGGCCCGTGTGCGGTGCTGTGATACTGTGTCTGCCAGCTAAGGTTTCGCTCAAGTCGTTTCTCCTGCAGACATGCGAGGATTCATGACGGCGCACGGGCAGCCAGACCAGCCCCGCTCTGCACGCTACATCCTGAAAGACTACGTGAGCGTGAGTGAATCCTGCTGCATGTCACTCCCGAATAAACGAATCTTCTTGGCCCACACTGTTCACGGCTCAGATGCTGACCTCAGGTTCTAAGGGATTGTTTTCACTGAGGTGGAGTCATACTGGGGCTAGGTCTCCATCCAGGGTTAGCCTCACGTGACTACAGAAGGGGCTGGCAGCATTGGACAGGAAAGAGGAAGCTGCCTGAGCACTGTTACCCCGAGAACGACTGACTCTGGTGTCTGGTTTTCCCATCTACTTCTTCTTGTTTCCACTGTGTCACGGCCTCCCCTGTAGTGTCGCTGTTTGAAGCCTCCCTGCTCATGCCCGTCTGACTCCAGCAGTGCCAGCGGCTGACATTCCTGCCCAGGGCTCCCTCAGGAGCGATTCAGAACGTCTTCTGTGTATCTCTTGAGGAATTCGTGAGGAGCAGGCTGGGGCAGAGCTCGGGGCTGGAGCGTGCACACCACACACTGCAAAGGCAGGCCAAGGCTGGGAGTCTGTCCGCACCTCTACATTCTGATCCTGCGATGTGTTGCGTTTAAATTTAGTTCTTCCTCATAGCCTTATAGAGGTTCCCCTTCTTCTCAGGTCAGGAGGGCAGTTCTTGGAGTGTAGATATCAAAACAGGCCGTGCTGTTTGACTTTGTTCAGAAAGAACGTAGTTACCACTGTTTGGACAGAGAATCATTCACCTTTGAACCGTGGCACACAGAGAGACAATTTAACAGTCACAGCTTTTACAGCATCTGCGGGGAGAAGAAGCACTTGGTCCTCAGGCAGCAGCCGCAGTCCCGTGTGCAAATGTCTAAGGGTTATCTCTGGGGTCCCCGCGGCCCGCGTGCTGGGGTTGGAACCAGGCCCTCACCTGGGCCCTCAGGACTGCCTCAGTGTGAGATCCTCGCCTAGTGATCCTGTTGGCGCAGTCAGAATTTTCAAGTTGTGTCCTGGTTTTGGTTTTGGGTTTGGTTTAGGAAAACAGGTAGCATAAGTATAATCATAAAAGCATACTGAAGACTCCTTAGTAGAGATGCCAAGAGTGAAAAGGAGTCCGGAGAAGAGTAACTCATTCCAGCGCAGGGCCGTGGGAGAGCAAGGCCGCACTGGTGTGCAGAGTCAAGGCTCGCGTTTCAGGCCCTGGAAGTCGGCTCAGCCTGAGCTTCATGCAGACAGCCCTGTGAGGGTGTGGCCGGCTGCAGTGGTACTGTGATGTGCTGTCCCCATTGTCACCTGTTGTCTCTGCAGGGTAAACTGCTGTACTGCCATCCTCCTCCTGGGACAGACCCTGTGACATTTCAGCATCAACACCAGCAACTCCTGGAGAACAAGACCAACGGTGGTGAAATAAAAACAGAGCCAAGTAGAAACAAAAAAGAGAAACAGATTGAAAATGTAGTTGACAAAACATTTTTCCAGCAAGTAAGTTGAAAGTTTTCTTTAACTTCTGATCCAACACATTTTTTCTAATAGTAAAGATTGAGGTATTCACATACTGTTTTAGTTACTTTTCTGCTGTTGCTGAGACAAAATACCTAACACCCAAAGTTAAAGGAGGAAAGGTTTATTTATTTAGCTCACAGTACGTAGACGTTTCAGTCCATAACCGGCTGGCTCCAAGCCAGGGGGCTTGGCAGAGGGGTATCCCAGAGGAGAAGCAGTTCATGGCAGGCAGAGGGTAGCAAAGCCAGCAAGGGCCGACCACACGTCTTTCTGTCCCTTCTATCCTATCCAGGCTGCTTAGGGCGGGCAGCACTCTCACCCTTACTCCTAGTGCCCTTGATCCTAGCATCGCACCATGAAGCAGTCCCAGCGGCACACTCTAGCTCCACCTACCTCTGAACAGCCCGCCTATGACTGCAGAGGCTTGTGGGGAACATCCAGACACAGGCCACAACACATGCCATAAACAAATCAATTTAAAGTATAAAATTCTGTAGTTTATGGTGTTTCAGAGTTGCACTGTGCATTTTAGAAACACCACAGGAGTTGGGGATTTAACTCAGTGGCAGAGTGCTTGCCTGGCAAGTGCAAGGCCCTGAGTTAGATCCCCAGCAGCCACCCCCCCAAAAAAAGACACCCCGTAATCTATACCAGTGATGGCAAACCTTTCAGAGCTTTCAGTGATACAAACAGCCTCCTACGGCATTGCTCTGTGCAATCAGCGGCCGCAGGCTGCTCCCCTCAGCCCCCGCCCCTGCCAGCCTCTGCTCGGCTCGGTGTGTGCAGATTTGCCTGTCCCAGGTGTCTCCAAGGGCGGTGGGATTGGACACACTCCTCTGTGCCTCCTCCTCTCCCTTAGTAGAGTGTCCAAGGTTCGCTGTGCCCCAGCACATGGCAGGACTCAGTCCTTTTTGTTGTCAGTCGTCTGTGTACAAGGACCATGTTTTGTTTGTCCACATAGCAGAATTTGAAGAGAAGCCCGTATGCAGGATTACAGGTTGTAAGTAAGTACAGTTTCTTTATAGAGTTAGCTTCTAGTTTGGTTTGAGGCAGGTTGGGTTTTGATGCTGAGACAGACGATCCTAGAATTTGCTGAGCCTGGTCAGGATGCTGATGAGGTCAGCGAGGGAGAGGGCGAGAGGAAGATGAACTGGAGACAGGCAGGGAAATAAGCCCTCTGGGGCCGCCACAGGTGGCTTGCTCGTGCTGCTGCCGAAATGCTGTCAGCGGCATCCTTCAGTTCCCCAGGGATGCCCGCCACCCCTCACCTCCTCTGCTTTCCAGGAGAACGTGAGGGCGCTGACCAGAGGGGTCCAGGCCGTGCTGGGCTACAAGCCCGGCAGCGGCCTGGTAACTGCAGCTACTGTGAGCCCTGAGAACACGGCTGGGAAGCCCTGGAAAAAACATGGCAACAGGAACAGAAAGGAGAAGAGCCGCAGACTCTACAAGCATCTGGACTTGTGACCGGCTGGGCCGTGGAGATGGCGCCTGTGCGGTGTAGGGGGAGGAGCGGCTGCTCGGGGCCGTGGGCTCCCGCGATTGTGGGCTCCCGGGACAGGGCCTGCGAGCTTGCTCTTGGAGCACGGCCACACCCCACCGCGGCCCTGGCATCAGGAGGGGCTCCAGGGACGCCGGCACTCATGGGTGATGGGCGATGTGTGTTCTTGTGAATACACACGCATACTGGCTTGTGAACGAGAGTTTCTGAAGAGAGTAAAATAAATTGCCACTGACCTGTTTCTCTTGGTGTAAGTGAGCTGCCACCTGGACAGTCCACATCGCGCACCAGTCTGCGCTGATGCCCATCCAGGGCTCGGCTTCCTTTGAGGACCTGGTTAGATTAGTGGGCCCACCTCATACTCCCCTGCACAGCCCGATTTGCCAGAGGCCGGGGCTGCAGGGCCTTAGACAGGGCTGGGGCACCAGCCTCCATCTGCCAGCCACCGGCCCCGCAGCAGTGACCGGAGCCAAGCAGCAGCGCGGTGTTTCCAGCACCGGGCCCTGAGGACCCCGTCACCAGGTCCTCCCCACCGAGGGCAGCCCGGGCACCTGGTCTCTCCGTCCCGTGCCCGTGATATGCTGCGGCTCAAGAGGATCCTGGCTCCTTAACTTCCATGGCCTTCTCCGGCTTGTCATTCCCCTCCTTCGGGGTGTCACCTTGGTTTTGCAGAAATGCATTTGGGAAACTTCGTCCAGAAAAGTCCACATCCCCACGCAACAGCTTTGCGGACTCAGGAGGGACATCAGTCCCCAGGACGGGCTGGGAACCATAGCAAGCACCTCCTCTCGCTGGCTGGTCCTGGAGCCTGGCACCACAGGATGGCTCCATGAGGGTGTGTTTTCTGTGCTTGTCATAGATGTCTTGAGCTGTGTCCTCTGACAGTCATGTGACAAAGCCACTCCCGTCGCCACCAGTAAGTGCAGGCAGCTGTGTTTAGGACATGTTACACCAGGAACAATGTTATGACCCAGGAATTAAGATTGCATTTATTCTGTTAATGAATAGTCACCAGCCACCTAGTGACAGGAAGAGCAGTACAATGGGGCGTGGTGGCACACACCTAAAATCCCAGCACTCGGGAGGCTGAGGCAGGAGGCTTGTCTTGAGTCCAAAGCCAGCCTCAACTACATAGAGAAACTGTCTCAAAAAAAAGGAAGAAAAGGGGCTGGGGATTTAGCTCAGTGATTAGAGTGCTTGCCTTGCAAGCACAAGGGCCTGAGTTCGATCCCCGGCACCACAAAAAAAAAAAAAAGAAGAAAAGGAAGAGCAATGCAGGAAGTGACCACAGCTGTGCAGGAGTGAGCATGGGAGGACCAAAGTGAGGGCCAGGTCCTGTGGAGCAGGTGAAGGGATTCTGCATGTTTCCTGAGAAAAGAAGCAAGCTATAGACTTCAGTGGACGAACTGTGTTCAGATTTTTCGTGTAGTAACAGGCCATTTGTTTCCTCTACCTGTCAGTCTCCAGTTCTAAAGGTTTCCAGGAAACGGAGGATGGGGCCAGTCTGTGACACCACCACTTCCGGGTCAGCAGCTCCCCAAAAGACCCTCGAGGACGTGAGTCTGTGGCCCCAGCTAAAAGTCCCTTGTTGACGCTCCTTCATGGCTTCTCTCCTTGTCCTTGCTCTCCACCCCCCCTCTCTGCTTCCTGCCCTTGCCGCCCTGGAAACTGAATCTAGGTCGCTGCTTAGAGCCGAGGAGCCCAAAGGTGGTCACCTGACGGAATTTCAGCTTCACCTTTGCTTCCGTCCTGAGTGTGTGCCTTGCCTTGCAATTTCTTTTTTCTTTTTTTGAGATAGGGTCTCAATATGTAGTCCAGACTGGCCTTGAACTCGCAGTGATCCTCCTGCCTCAGCTTCCTGAATGCTGAAATTACAGGCATGCACTACCACACCCAGATCCTTGCCGGGTTTTGGGGGGGTTTGTTTTGTTTTAGTAGTCTCATCTTCATTATGGAAGTTTGTACTTTGGACTTCGGAATTGCAGTCATTACCACTATTGCTTTGAATTTCTTTCAGGATTTTATTACAAGGAATGCACCGCCCTGTTGAAGCAGAGCCTGCCCTGTATCTGCCGGATTATTGACTTTCAGGAAATGAGAAGGCAGCTGAGGTGTTTGGCAAAGGGCCCGTGTTTTCCCAGTCAGTTGGGAAACTTGGGAGTTAGCAGAAGTCTGGCAAGTGCCACCTTTTCAGATGCCTCTTGCTGCTGTTTAGTCCGCAGTGAGGAAAGTCATTCCGGCTTTCCACCCTTAACAGCCAGTCGCTGCCGGGAAGGGCGCCACGTGCCTGTAATCCTAGTGACTTGGGAGGCTGAGGCAGAAGGAGTGCAAGGGAAAGGCCAGCCTCGGCAACTTGGATAGACTCTGGCTCAAAATTTTAAAATTAAGGGCTAGGGAGGTAGCGAGGGTTTGGTTCAATCCTCGCTACAAAAAACATCCAGTTGCTGCGTCGCATTCAGTGCGCTGTACCAGCCGAGGCGTGCAGGGGGAGGCCGGCGGCCCGGGAGGCCTGCGCGCTGGGAGTGGCTGTGATGCGACTCGGCCGCGAGGGTGCACGGCACGCCGGGGCGCAGGATGTGCGCGGAGGCCGCCGTCACTCGCGCACGGGCAGCTGGGCTTCCACAGGCCACCCTGGCGCGCGGCGCGGCGACCAAGACAGAACGTGACCGGATCAGGCCCGGCACTCTGCCCCGGAGGGACGGCCGCCGGACGGGGCGCGCGGGCGCACGTGTTGGAATCCAGCGCTGTTCAAGTTCGCGTCGGAACGCAGATGTTCCGCGAACCGTGCCGTCCAGCGGGGACTAGTCGGCCCTGAGTGACTGGTAAGCACTGGACATGCGGCCGATGTGATGGCAGAGCCGAACTGCTAACTTTATTCTTATTAGTGTTTCGTCTTGTTGTTTTGTTTGTGACACAGGGTCCTGCCGTGCAGTCCAGACTGGTCTTGAACTCACTTCCCAGCCCCTTTTCTAATTTTTCATTTTGACACAAGATCTTGCTAAGACGCTAAATTGCCCAGACTGGGCTCGAACTTTAGATCCTCCTGCCTCAGCCTCACGGGGTGCTGGGATTGCAGGCGGGCGCCGTCACCTCAGACTTGAACTTTGTTTCTATGGACTCGCCCGGCTCTGCGGCGCTGGGGCCCCCCTGGAAGCGGCCGCGCCGAGGATGGGGTTCTTTTCTGTCGTGGCGGGTCCGTCTCTTCCCAGGTATCTCCGACAGAGGGCGCTCTCCCCACCCCGAAGCTGGCGGGGGAGGGGGCGGTCCTTCAGGGCTTTGGGAGCTGACATCGAAACCGAGATATCTGAAAACCCACATTACACTTTGCTCTTTTGCGGGGAGAGGTGCTGTTTGAGACAGCTTGAGCTCACTGTGTTGCCCAGAGTGGCCTCAAACTTGCGATCCTCCTGCTTCAGCCTCCTGAGGACTGGGATCAGGCGTGTGCCACCATACCCAGTTAAAGGCTGTGATTTTCTTTAAATGAAAACGTCAAATTATAATTATGTCCTCCTCTAAGCAAACTCACTAAAATCAGCAAGAAAATTTGAAATTATAGTAGCTGGGTGCCGTGATGCACGCCTGTGATCCCAGTACACTGGGAAACTGAGGAAGGAGGACCACTTGTTCGGGCCCAGCCTGGGCGGCTTAGCTACTTAGCACACCTTGTCTCCTACAGTACTTTTTTTGAGACAGGGTCTCGCTATGTACTTGAGGCTGGCTTGAACTCACTATGTAGCCCAGGCTGGCCTCTAACTCGCAGTGATCCTCCTGCCTCAGCCTCCCGAGTACTGAGATGACAAGCCTGTGCCACCACGCCCAGCGGCCCTGTCTCAAAATCAAAAAGGGTCAGGACATTAGCTCAGTACCAAGCCTACTGGAAAAAAATCACCATAATAGTTTATTTTCCTGAACAGCCGCGGGCGGCTGAATGGTGCGGTGGCGTGGGCGACGGGAGGGAAGACTGGGAGAGAACCGGCGGGCGGGGGCCCCGCCGGGCGGGGCCGAGCGTTCGGTCCCCCTGGTCCGGGACCCAGCTCCCGGCGCCGAGCCCGCGACGCCGTCCCTATTGTTAGGCTGGGAAACGGGCACCTGGGCCCGTCCGGGTTGGACCCGGCCCGGAATCCGGGTCGGGATCCAACCTGGGCCCGTCCGGGTTGGATCCGGGCCGGAATCCGGGTCGGGATCCGGGGCCGAACGCGCGGTCTTTGTACCGCCCGCCGGGGACAATAGTGGGGTGGGGCCGGCGGAGGGCGGGGCGGGCGCGGCTGGACCGAGCGCCCGGGGATTCCGGCTACCTGGGCCGCTGCTTCGCGCGCCGCCGCGTGTGCGCGTCCTTCGCGTTGTGGCTCTGCGCCGCCTGCTGCTGGCTGGCGGCCCGCGCGCTGTAAGGGGCTCGGGGCGAGGTGGGAAGGGGCAGCGGGAAGGGGCGCTGGCCACCCGGGTTCTGTTGTGCGCCCTGCCCTCCCCGGCTGTCTCTCAGCGCCGCCGGATAAGCTGTACAGCCTTTGAAGCCCTGCGTGGTCTGTCATCCCAGCACTCGGGAGGCTGAGGCAAGAGGATCGCTGAGAGTTTGAGGCCAGCCTGGGCTACATTTCAGGACCCTGTCTCAAAAAAGGAAAGCCTTTGAGCCTCGTGAGAACCAGGGTGATACCTCACAGGGTGAATGAAGGGTTCAGTGAGACGGAACAGGAGCCGCACTTAGCAAGTGCGCATTGCACATCGTGATGCCCCAGCTCTTCCCCCAGCCCTTGGGGACCTCGGCAAGTCCCGTGGCGCTTCTGGCCTCAGTTTAACCAAAACCCTCTTAGCTGGAAAGGGGGGCATGACGACTGCCGCTGGCCACACCCTCGGCCCTTGTCTGCCCAGAACCCGCAGTAGTTCATCTGCCTGGTCACTCACTATAGCCTGGGTGTTCTTTGTTCGGTTTTCTGAGACAGGATCTTGCTATGTAGCCCGGGCTTGCCTCAAACTAGCAGTGATCCTCCTGCCTCAACCCCGGGTGCTGGGATCACAGGCATGCGCTACCACGCCCAGCTGCAGTGGCCTGTTTAGACACCTGCTTGGGCTTCCCCAGACTCCCGCGTGTGTCCTCTCCACACCCATCCCACAGGCTTCTCTACCTGAGATGTGCAAGAAAACCCAGACGGGACCAGACAGCTCTGTGCGCTGCAGGCTGCCTCCTGACCAGCCTGTGTGACGCGACTGGCACCACTCTGGCCGGACAGCTCCCCATCCAGGTACACGGGCCGAGGGTGGCGGGGACTCTAAGCGGCTCAGGCCTGGCCTTCTCCCTGTGCCGCTGCCACAGGCTCCAGGCGGTTTCCCATCGGGCCTGTGCCTTTCTGTCCCCATGCCCCATGTGCACACAGGTCCTTCAAGTGCCTGCTCAGAGCCACCTTCAGAAGAAGGCCTCCCTGTTCGGATTTGCCACCTCACCTCGTCCACCGGCACTGTACACTGAGAGGTGCGATCTGAACACACAGGGAATGTTTGCTTTGTTTTGTTTTTGGTTGAGACAGAGTCTCACTGTGTGGTTCAGGCTGATCTCAAACTCACGGTGATCCTCCTGCCTCAGTCTCACGAGTGCTGGGATCATAGACGTGTGCCACCATGCCCAGCTAACATTTTAAAAAATGTATCGCAGTAAGAGATCCATGGCCACAAGTGCCTCTCAGTCCACCCCTCACAGCAAGCACGCTCGTCCCACTGTTCTTGACACTTCCTTCGTTGTGGTGGTTGTTGTTGTTGTGTTTTGAGACAGGGTCTTGCTATCTAGCTCAGGCTGTCCTTGAACTCACGAGGTAGTCCAGGCTGGCTTCGAGCTGGTGGGAATCCTCCCGCCTCAGCCTCCCAATCTTGCCACTTTCTGAAGCAGTTCTGGAATCTTCTTTCCTGAATGCCTTTGGCTATGCTGTTGTGGCTGCCTCAGTGTCCTGAATGGATTCAAAATGTTTCCCTTTCACGATGATTTTGATTTTGGGGAAGGAGGTGCAAGAAGTCACAGTATCAGATCCAGTGGATAAGGTGGGTGAGGACACAGGAATGTTTTTCCAAGCCTGCCTCTCCACTGCATGGCGCTGGGCAGCAGAGGTCCCTGTATTCTTTGTCACACCTCCTAAAGACCCTCAGGAAAGAGGATACCAGGACTGCTCAGAAGGTGGCGAGGACATCAGATGAGTGTGTTGGAAGCGAGGGGAGGATTCTGAGGGAGTCCTGGCAATATGGCTTTTACTGTAATACGTTTTTTAACAATCTAACGTTCACCATGTGCTCAGCCACACCTCGCATATGAATCGCTGGTCACAGGTTACCCAGCCGTTGGCCCAGCTCCACAGGGATGCATTGGAGACATTGGAGACATTGTTACCACTGTTTTCAGAGCCCTGAGCCCAGCGGTCTGAATCCTTCCCTGGGGCCAACCAAAGACATGTGACAAAGCCCAACAAACTGTGCAGAAGGCTCCGGCCCCCAGACACACATCCCACCTCACGGGCTGCTCCTGCCCTCTGCCCACCCTGGCAGAAGTGAGGGGGACACAAATGTGGCATCCCGGACCCTGCTCCGGGCAGTGCTGTCACAGAAGCAAGCCCCTTTCCTTTTGGGTCCCCCATCCCCTCGGCCGACAGATAGGAAGAGGCCCAACCTGAGTCCAGTAATAATAGCTAGTGGAGTTTTTTCCCTTTTGGGGGGGGTGGGGGTTAAGACAATCTCACTGTGTAGCCCAGGCTGCCCTCGAACTCCCAGTGATCATCCTGCCTCAGCCTCCTGAGTGCTGGGATGACAGGCATATGCCACCTTGCTTTGATCAATTATAGCTGGTGTTAATACTTAGCTATGTTCTTGGCACTGGGGACTTTCATTCACCAAAGTCTTTGAATCCTCAAACCATCCTATGATGGGTGCCCTTGTGATCCCCCTTTACAGACTGTAAACTCAGGTGCAGAGAGGTTAAATGACCACGCTAAGGTCAGTGTCTAGGAAGTCACAGGGCAGGATTCAAACCACGCAGTGCAACACACGCACTTCACCTCGGAGGACACCGTCATGGTTGATGGCGCTTTCTCGGGTCATTAATTTCTCCAGGCACTCATCTAAGCACATTCCGTGAACTGTCTCCAGAAACCTGCTTAATAAATAAATGAAAAAAAGAAAAGTTGGGCATGGTGGTGCACGCCTGTAATATCAGCACACAAAGGGCTGAGGCAGGAAGATCGCCATGACTTTGAGACCAGCCTGAGTACATAGCAGGACCCTGTCTCACAAAAGAAGAGGGAAAAATCTGCTTGCCAGTCTCTGAGAGAGGCACTGTCGTTAGCCCCGAGCTGCAGAGGGGAAGCAGGCGCAGAGAGGTTCCGTGACTGGGCCACGGGTGCCCAGCAGAGTCTGCCCATCCCGTCCCATCTCTGCTGGGCATCTACGTCCCTGGGGGTCAGTCCCATGAGCGTCGCGTCCCCGTCAGGCAGGTGCAAGTGGGGTGCAGACAGGGGTCCCAATCCCACCCTTTCCTGTGCCCAGGTCTTCACAGGCACCTACCTGGCTGCTGCAGACCTGGTGAGCTTTGTGTGCACCCTCTTTCCCGCCTGTGGGTCCCCGCGCAGTTCTAATCCAGGTGAGTGTGTGCCCCTGTGCCCCTGTCCCCTTGCGTCCTCATCACGCCCTGAGCTGTGGACACGTCCCGACCTCGGTCTGCTGAGCCCTGGCCCTGCGCAGGCCCTGGAGCTGGCAGCCCAGACAGGGCGAGCCGGGCCGGGGTGGCTATAGGAACCAGGGAAGAGGTGGCACCGTTCTGGGACCTGGGCGTGGTGGCACACGCTTATGATCCCAGCACTTGGGAGGCTGAGGCAGAAGGATCGCTGAGAGTTCGAGGCCAGATTGGGCAATTTAGCCAGACCATGTCTCGGCATAAAATTAAAAAGGGAGTGGGCCTGGGGTGTCACTCAGCGGAGCACTTGCCGAGCACGCACGAGGCCCTGGGTTCGATCTCTAGACAGCAGAACAAGACCACGTCCTCACCCAGGGAAGGGAGCGCCGTCTGTGGGGCGAGGCGAGGCTTCAGCACAGCCCGCCCAGGACCTTGAGGAGGGCCAGGCAGGGACAGGACGCGTGGTCCTGACGTCGGCCTCTCTTGCAGGTCGGGGCACCCGAGAGACGACCACGCGGCGGCGGCTCCAGGCCCGCATGCTTGCCCTGACCCTGCTGCTGGGCCCAGGCCCAGGCTGGGCACTCTGGGCCGCTGTCCCCAAGGCATCGGCTCCGGTCCCAGGGTCGCAGCGGTGGCTGCTGCGAAGCCTGCCGCAGGTGAGGGTCAGGGTCAGGGTGGGGCGCGGGTGGCCTGTGTGCCCTGGAGTGGAGGGACCTTCTAAAAACAGAGCAGGACGTCAGCGTGGCTGCTCCTGGGACGCGGGGACAATCCCCCAGAGCCCTGAGTGCTCATCACTTTTGCAGGAAAACACTGATGTCCTCGGCTACCTGCTGGGGGCCATCGCGGCGCTGGGCTCCTGGGCGTCCCTGATCCCCCCCACTCTGAAGAATTGTGAGTCTGGGCTGCGGCTGGGTCTATGGGTCGTGGCCGGAGACAAGGCCTGCAGGCAAAATTGGCTGAGATGCAGAGGGACAGGCCACATGCCGGAGAATGCTTATTTATTTACTTATTTTGGTGTCTTGAGACAGGGTCTCACTATTACCCAGGCTGGCCTTGAACTTGCAGCAATCCTCCTGCCTCAGCCTCCCTTGTCCTGGGATTCCAGGCTGTTTCTTGGTTTTGAACCAGTATTTCCATTACTTGTCCTCCAAAACTGTTCCCTCAGCTTCCACATTTCCAGAACTTTATCTCCCCTTCTCCCAAGCTCCTCCCCTGGCCTGGTTCAGAATTAGTGTCCCAGCCGGATTGCCCGCCCAGTGCCAGGAGCTGGGTTGAGCAGGTCGAGAGGGTGAGGACCCCAGCCTGCCCTCACCATACCCACTAATAAGGCATCTGCCAGCAGGGTGTGCCAAGGCTCCAAGGAGTTAGTGGCTCCCCTGGGTTAGAAGTGATGAGGGGAAGTTCCCAAAGGTAAATTGGAGCCAGGTTCTGAGGGATGAATAGGAGTTTGCCAGGTGGAGGAAGCAGCTTGAGCCACAGCTAGAGCCTAACAGAAGCCACGTCCTGAGGAAGTGGCCTAGACTGAGGGCTGACCCCCGACCTGCTGTGCCACTGAGAGGCCGGGTCTCGGGGTCCAGCGCTGCCTCTGCCCAGCTACCTCCTCTCTGTGCCCAGGGCCGGGGGAAGCCGTTCTCCTGCATCCGCCTGTGGTCTTGGTTCCTGGACACCCTGGCCGGGGTCCTCTATGCCTTGGCCATCGTGGCCCATGACCGGCGGCCCAAGTACTAGCTGCGGGCCACACCCTGGTTCCTGATGTCCCTGGGTGGTGCTGCACTGGACCTCGCTGTATCCACCTCGCCCGGCCAGTCACAGCCTCTGTCCCTGGTGTTGGGCAGAACTCTCAGCTAGCCGCAGCCGTGGCTAGAAGCCCAGAATGGCCACATATGTGTGCGATTATCTGCAGTTTGGTATTGTGTTGTACCTTTTTTCTTTTTGCTTGTTTTTGAGACAGAGTCTCACTGTGTAGCCCATGCTGGGCCTGAACTCCTGGCAGTCCTCCTGCCTCAGCCTCCTGAGTACTGGGGTTACAGGTGTGCGTCACTGCAGCAGTCTTGTTTAACAAGTCTTTGCACGGAAACAGGAACCCAGCAGCGTCAGAGCTGGATGGCCCTGTCCTCAGAAGCCAGCCCGGGCAGGAAAGCCGTGGAGGGCGGGGAGCCCGGGGTGGGCAGAAGGTTGTGCTTCGTACCTTAACCATCTCAGATCATCCTGCTGTCCTGTGTGGTGAGGACCAAGGCGACACGCGCCCTCGGATTTGCCCCCGACACCCAAGCGCTGCTGCCCCACGCCACGGAGAGAGAGGACGGAAGCCAGGAGGCAGGGACCAGGGACCAGGTCTCTGCTGCTGGGAAGCTCAAGGCCACAGTGGCCCTGGATGCTGTGGAACCTCCATCTTCCCAGTCATGGGAGCCTTTTGGAGGGTTTTTTGATCCCTTGATACAGGTTTAGCATGCAGACAGAATCCTCTAATATCCACTTACATTATCGAGCAGTTCACTAACAGACATTCAGTGCCATGCTATATAAATGTTAAATTTAAAGCAATTTTAAATTTTCTCATTTCATAAAAATATATATTCCCTCTTTCACATACTTTTTTCTTTTTTCAGGACTAAGGATTGAACCCAGAGCCTTTGCACTGAGCTATATCCCCAGCCCTTTTTTATTGTTTTGAGACAAGTTCTTACCAAGTCGCTGAATTTCCCATGCTAGGCTCAAATTTGTGATCATCCTGCCTCAGCCTCCTGATTGCAAATTCAGGCTCAGCCTGGGCAACTTAGCGACTCAGCAAGGATTCAGAATACAAAATTTTAAAATGGGCTGGAGATGCAGCTCAGTGCAAAGGCCCTGGGTTCGATCCCCAGTCCTTAGGGGAAAAGGAGGGGTCAGGAGGAAGATGCCTCCTGACTTTAACTTCTGTCTCCACTGAAGGATTCAGACTGGGTGCCGCTTGGCGCACTGTCACACCACAAGTCACCGAGGACAGTGGCAGCCATCAGTGGCTGCATGGAGCTGACCAGGGAGCCCGTACCCCAGGTCAGTGCGGGCTGCTGTGGGGGCCCGGGAGGGTGGGGAAGCCCTGGGAGGCTTCCTGGAGGAGGTGATGCTGGCTGGAGGGAACCAGGTAGAAACCAGCTGCAAGACTGGATGTGAGGGCCACAGTGGGTAGGAGCGTGTGTGCAGTGAGTCTCTGGGGTGACAGGTGGCTCTGGAAGTGGCTGCCTTCCTAGAGGATGAGAAGTTCTCTTTGTAAAGCCAGGTGTGGTGGCGAATGCCTGTAATCCAGGCACTCAGGAGGCTGAGGCAGGAGGATCACCCTGAGTTCTAGGCTAGCCTGAGCTACAGGGTGAGACCTGGTCTCAAAAACATCAAAACCAGGGCTAGGGATTTAGTTTAGTGGTTAGAGTGCTTGCCTAGCAAGCGCGAGGCCCTGAATTCCATCCCCAGCACCAAAAAAACAAATAAACAAACAAAAAACACCAAAAGCAAAACCAAACAAACAGAATAGTGCAAATCCGAAGCTGCTTCACTTTCCCCACAGCTCGGTGGGGCGTGGGCTCTACAGGGCCTCACCCGGCCACTTCCTGCAGTGTCCAGCAGGGGGCGGCGGGGCTCCACTCCAGGCAGGCAGCTGCTTGGTGTGGGAGGGACACAGGAGCAGGGACAGCAGGACCCGCCTGAGTCCCTGCAGGCTGGGGCCTCAGTCTCAATTCTTCATGCATATGAACCCGTCACCTCTCACTCTTGGGACTATTCTCACTGCAGACCAGGAGACTGAGGCAGAGAGGAGAAGCAGCCTGCTTCCCCAGGGCTCAGAGCCCTGTGCAGAACAGCCCTTTACTTGGAGTTGTGGCCAACTCCAAGCAAGCACTTTTTCTGGTTTTTGTTTGTTTGTTTGTTTTGGTTTTGGTTTTGGTTTCTCGAGGCAGGCTGTCACTCTGTAATTCAGGCCAGCCTTGAACTCACTATGTAACCCAGGCTGGCCTCAAACTTGTGTCCATCCTCCTGCCTCAGCCTTCCAAGTGCTGGAATGACGGGCATGGGCCACCACACCCGGCTCCGAGCAAGCACTTTAGAAATGGTTGATTACGTGGGACCCATGCCTGTCATCCCAGCACTCGGGAGGCTGAGGCAGGGGGATCATGAGTTTAAGCCCAGGCTAGGCAATTTAGTGACTTAGCAAGACCCTGTCTCAAAATAAAAACTGAAAAAGGGCTGGGGATGTTGCTCAGTGTGAAGGCCCTGGGTGCAGTCCTCACTACCGCAAACAAAATCACGGAAATAGTTTCAGACAAAGCCTGTGTGATTCCGAGGCCTGAGCTTTGTAGAGAGCAGATGTGCTGTTTTTCTCTTGTGCATGGAAAATGTCCCAGGGGCTCGGCTGTATCGCGGCAGGGCCCAGCTGCCTCGTGGATCACCAGGGATCCTGCTGGGATGGCCACCTGGAGCCTGCCTTGCCCAGAACCTCCCCATACATACCACACACTGTCCTCGGAGGCTTTCCAGGGTGTGGGGATGCCGCAGTGTCTAGGCCGAGCCAGGAGGGTGTGGGCCAGGTGGGGTCCGCTCTCCTTGTCCCCTGGAAGCTGCTGCTTCTGGGCAGGGCAGCATGTAGCCCGTCGCTATGTCCCCGGGCTGCGGCCAGGTGGGTGCCTGGTTTCTCAGTGGACTGTTTTTATTTTATTCCTCTCTCGCACACTGCAGGTGGGCTGTAGTGCCACGAGGCTGCCTGGTGATGGACAGACAGACAGGCAAGGCCAGGGGACCTGTCCCTGAAGGAGCTGCCTTCACTCCAACCCAGGCGGGTGCCCCGGAGCCGGGTGTCATCCAGCAGTTCTTCTGAAGCCTTCTCTGTCATCACAGACCTGGAGGTACAGGGCGGGTCTGTCACCAGCCCTTGCGGCGGCTCCTTAGCCCACAGCCATCTCCATTGTGGCCCCAAGGAGCTCCCAGGCTGGGCCAGTGCTTCCCAGCAGCTCCCACGATCGTGCTGGTCCAGGGAGCGCTGTGTGTGGGAGCCCGGTCTTCTTGGTTTGTTTTCTTGGCTTTGAACTCACTAAGTAGCACAGACTGGCCTGGAACTCACAGTGATCCTCCTGCCTCAGCCTCCCCAGTGCTGGGATTATAGATGTGCACCACTGCGGCCAGCTGGAACCATCTTCACAAGCTACTTGATGTCCAAGTCCTGAAGAAGTAAATGCGTGAAAAACAAACTTCAAAGTCTTGGTGCAGGTGGGCGTGGTGGCACACACCTCCAATCCCAGCAATCTGGGAAGCTGAGGCAGGACAATAACAAGTTCCAGCCCAGCCTAAGCAATTTAGCAAGACCCTGTGTCAAAAATTTGAAACATGGGCTGAAACACACACACAGACACACACACACACATACACACACGGAAACAACAACAAAACACATACACCACACTGTGTCTCCCAAAGCCACTTGAGCTGAGTGAGGTAGCTGCCCTCGCCTGCGGACACCAGCGCCCTCTCTTGCCAGCAGGAGGGACACTGTGCCCAGCACCTCGATGCACTCAGCCCCCACCCGCAGCACCGAACAAAGCATGTGTCACCTTGCCGGCCTGGGCAGCTGTCATTCTCAGGTCCAGATGGTCCTGTCACCCGTGGCCATTCAGCAAGGCACGTCCGCGTGTTGGAGGGAACATGGCAGCAGACGGGGTGGTGGTCACACAGGGCAGCGGTCCCTCTCAGTGGGAGCAGCGTCCCCTTTCCGGGTCGCTGTCCTTCCAGCCTCTTTGGTGCCTGGTGCCCTTCTAGGAAGTGCGGCGGTGAGGCATGGCGCTCGCTGCCATCTCGGATTGCGTCTGGTTTGGGTTCTCAGGTCCTGACTTGGTGTCAGCTACCCCAAATGCCGACACTTGGCGGACTCCGCTGGTCCCTTGTCCCCGAGCTCAGAGCACTGAGTGGGCCCTGGGACGAAGCCACGTCCCCAGTGTTGCCCTGCTGCTGGTTGTGACTCTCCTGTCCCCAGGCCGCTGGGCCTTTTCTCCTGGGGCTCCCTGTTGTTCCATTTCCAAGATCAGAATCCTCAGAGCTGAGTGTGGTGGCACATGGCTGTCATCCCAGCACTAGGGAAGCTGAGGCAGGAGGATTGCTGGGAGTTCAAAGCCAGCCTGGGCTACATAGTGAGTTAAAGGTCAGCTTGGACTACATAGTGAGACCCTGTCTCAAAAAGCAAACCAATAAAAAGAATACGTGGAAATACTCATTACACATAAAGGAAGAGAAGCTATTTGCATTACTTGATTTTACTATACATGACATAATACCTCTCAGGGGGCTGTTCAGTAATAGTTCAATTACTTTTAGGAATAGAATTATGGAACACATTCGTTTTATAACGTTTTCTATCATGAACACACACTGTTCTTGATGCATGGCAAAGATTGTGCCTTTTATTTATTTTTAGTCCTCGGCACTGGGAAGAGATGTGGGTTGCAAGGGTTCCACTTAGCTGTGCTGGGGTGGTTTGCAGAGGGAACCTGCAGAGCACTGCCCTCTGCGTCCACCAGAGGGCGCGCGTCTCCAGTGTCAACCTCCGTAGTGCAGGAGGCTTGAAAAGGAACCATCAAGGTTCATCTCAGTCCAGTTGGGGAACTCAAACCTATTCATTTGCATTATTTTCTTGTTTGTTTGCTTGGATTTTAATACACTTTTAGCCGAGTGTGGTGGCACATGCTTGTAATCCCCGCACTCGGGAGGCTGAGGCAAGAGGATCCCTGGGAGTTCAAGGCCAGCCTGAACTACAAAGCGAGACCCTGTCTCGCATAAATTAATACATACATACATACATGCACTTTTAATTTGGGGGTAATTTTAGATGTACAGAAAAGTTCCAGAAGTACTAGAGTTTCATGTGCCCTTTGCCCCGTTTCCCAAACGTTCCCATCTTGTGTAACCAGGCTGTATTTATCAACACCAAAACATTCACTTGGGGACGTGGCTGTTGACTACATCATTGGCTTTATTCACTTGTTCCTTTGTTTGTTTTGAAACAGGGTCTTGCTGCATAGTCCACGCTAGCCTCAGACTCGGGGTGATCCTCCTGCCTCAGCCTCCCAAGGGCTGGGATCACGAGGGTATTTTGTTTTGATGTGATGGTCACCCCAGTCCTCTGGGTGGTCACACTGGCAGCAAGGCCGACACACAAACACTCACAGACCCACCTAGCAAACAGTCATAGGCCCCCGGCTGGGTCCACAATACCAGGCCCAGCATTTTGCCAGGCACTGGAGGAAGGGAGCCACCATCGAGCCGCCCCATTGCCCACCAAGAGCCAGACTCAAGGCCAAACCAGCCATGTAGGAAAGGCCAGTTAAAACTGGGTCCTGCCGGGCATGGTGGCACACACCTGTAATCCCAGCACTTGGGAGGCTGAGGCAGGAGGATCACCATGAGTTCCAGGCCAGCCTGGGCCACATAGTGAGACCCTGTCCCAAACAAACAAGAGTAGGATACAAGTCGACATGGGGGTGCACCTGTAACCCCAGCTACTTGGAGGCTGAAGCAAGGGGGATTGCAAGTTTGAAGCCATTCCTGGGTGACTTAGACCCTATCTCAAAATAAAAAATAAAAAGGACCCGGGTGAGGGGCATGGCTCAATGACAGAGCACTTGCATAGCAAGCATGAGTCCCTGGTGCTGAAGAGAAGAAAGAAAGAAAGAGAGGGAAGAGGCTGGGGATTTAGCTCAGTGGTTAGAGTGTTTGCCTCACAAGCATGAGGCCCTGAGTTCGATTCCCGGTACAAAAAAAAAAAAAAGACAAGAAAGAGAGGGAAGGAGGGGGGACCAAGTGAGAGGCAAGTGTGAGGCCCCGTGGGTTTTCCGGGCTCCCTCAGACCTGACCCCTTCCTGCCTTGGGCACTCAGAGCCGCCAGCTGTTCAAGTGGGGATCAGAACAGGAGGAGAAGCCCAGATGGGAGCAGCATCTGCGGGTAGTGGCAGAGCAGCGGCAGGTTCCTGGTGGCGCTGGGTGGACTGGCAGTTTTCAAATAAACAGCCAAGTGTGTCACTCCCTCGTCCTCCTGTGGCCTGGGACAGCCGGCTGCCATCTCTCCGCCTCCCAGGAAAGAGGAGCACATTTTATGAGCACCATGTGAGCCGTCTCCCAGGATCCTCTGGGATAAGAGAATTAGTGCTCAGATTGTTTACGCCTGCTTTCTGGAAATGTTTGTTTTGGTGGTTTTGGTCTTTTTTTCTTCCCCAGTGCTGGGATGGAACCAGGGCCCATGCACCGAGCTACAGCTTCCAGCCTTTTTAAATTTTTTATTTTGAGACAAGACCTCAGAAAGTTGCTAAATTGCCCAGGCTGGGCTTGAACTTGGCATCCTCCTGCCTCAGCTTCCCAGATTGCTGGAATTAAGGCGGGGACCACCACCCTCAGCTTCCAACCAGTTTTTGTTACTTAAAATGAGTGTTTCTCCCCCCCGCCCCGGTGTTTTTTGTTTGTTTGATTTTGGTTGTTTGAGACAGGGTCTGGCTATGTAGCCCAGGCTGGCCTCGAACTCCTGTGACCCTCCTGCCTCAGCCTCCAGGCATATGCCTCTGATCCCAGCACTTGGAAGGCTGAGACAGGAGGATTGCAGTGAGTTCAAGGCCAGCCTGGGCTACATAGTGAGTTCAAGACCAGCCTGAACTACGCAGTGAGACCCTGTCTCCAAAAACAAACAGCCCCAGTACTGCCCAAAGACAAAACAAAACAAAACAAAAAAATTCATGGCTTCCATGACTTGAAGCTGCTTTTGGCCCCCTAGTCCTAGAAACTCCTGCATGCTGGAATGCATGCCCTGGAGTCCTCATCCTGGCCTGGTCACTGGAGCCGGGACTGAGTGGTTGTTGGGAGATCACAGCCCGGGGGAGGAACCATCCACCAAGGGATGCTGTGTGTTCTTTCTCCACAGCAGGACCCTGAAGATGTCAGTCTCGAAGGGGACACAGACAGCATGGAGACCACAGGTCCCGGGAACACAGCGGCTCTCTGGGGCCGGCAGACGTGATCTCTGCCAACAGGCGCCCGGGCCCAGTGTGGACCCCAGGGGCCAGCGTGGATGAGGGACTGAACCCGCGCTGACCACCAGCGACACGCACGACAGGGATATCAGCTGTCACAGCTTGGCTGGTCCTCACCAGTGCTCTGGACAGAGATGTGACTCTGGTCCGTGGGGACACAGAGATGTGTCCTTTGTTCTGGTGACCAGGAGTCCACAGGCAGCTGCTTCCTGCTTTTAAAAGAATCTTCATGCAAAAGACATCGGATCACCGGGTGCAGTGGTGCACAGCTGTAGTCCCAGCACTCGGGAGGCTGAGGCAGGAGGATCACCACAAGGTCAACACCAGCCTGGGCTACGGAGTGAGTTCAAGGCCAGCCTGAGCTATGCAGCAAGATCCTATCTCAAAAAAACCAAAACAGAAAGAAATGCAGAGTCACACACACAGAGTGAACACCGAGAACACGTCTATTCTAATGAGCATCTAGGGTCTGTGGCAGGCAGGAGGGGCTCATCTCCAGAGGCCTGGGGACAGCGTGACACTTCTGCACTCTGCCCTCAGCACATCCCCACCCACGCCCTTTCTCTTGGATCTTTTTTGCTGCTGCTGGTGCTGCTGCTGCTGGGCTCGAACCCAGGGCCTCACTCCAGCCAGGTGAGCTCTCCACCACTGAGCTCCAGCCCAGCCCTGCCCCCCAGCAGAGAGCGCATCCTGCTCCCCAGGGCACCCGGACCCGCTGGGTCCCCACAGAAGTGGCCGCTCCCCAAGAACATCCACTGACCTCGCGACCTTGGCCGCCTCCTACGCCACCCCACTCCCATCCAAGGCCCGGCTGTCTCCAAGCTGAGTCTCGAGGCCCCGTGCACAGCGAGCAGCCACCGCGCTGGGAACTCTGGCAGGACAGCGCAACTCTCTTATTAATGAGAATGTGCCCTTGGCAAAGCTCAGACCCCTGCGGCCCAGTGAGGAGCTGCGGGCCACGGTCTCCCGGCAGGAATGGGCTCTGGGACAGCCTCTCTGCAGTGTCCCTGCCCCGTGACCCCTGGAGCCCTGCAGGGGTCACCTACCCTGGGAGGGC
>PVJO010014169.1:0-49987 GCA_004026905.1 Hystrix cristata
GGGCGGCAGCCCAATATGGGGCCCTGAGCCCTCTGGACCTCTGGAGCACCCCGAGGCTGTGGACTTCATTCGTGCACATCAAGGCCCCTGGGGCATTTCCTGCTTGGCCGGGCTCTTACAGGGAGGAGGAGCTGTTCCGTGCAGAAGCTTGGCAGGAGCTGGGGCTGCCTGAGCAGCGGGAGGTGGCTGGACCCATCATATCCACATAACCCATCCCCAGGATGCTTGGTGTATGAGTGACTTGGCTGTGGCTATGTCTTTTTTAATCCTGTGTAAAGCACAAGATTTAGAGGCAATCGTAATTTGGTTATCATTTGGGATTTGGAATAAATTTATTATTTGTAAAATGTGATTGCACTTCTGACTTTCTTTTTCCTTCACTGCCCTAAATCCTAAATAAAGAGAAGAGGGGCAGATCCCTTGATTCTCCTTGGATGGAGCCTCCTAGAACCCTAGCTCTACCCTTATATCCTTTCTCCAGGCAGGGCTTCTTAGAGGAGAAGCTGGCAGGGTGGGACGCAGTTTAGGTTTGGAGGCCTTGGAGACATCAAGCACAAGGCAGGCTGAGTTCTAAGAGTGCAGCTGTTCCTAAGGCTGGGGGACAAGGTGGCTTCTTGAAGGAGGTCCATGCTACTGCTCAGAGTGGCAGAGACTTCTACTCTTCGCAGCTGTAATGGCTGTGTTTGATTGAAAAATAAAGTTGTTTATTGATTTTTATGTGAAAGATGATCCTTACATCTGAATTGCTAATCTTTTGTTAAGCAGACTTAAGTCTGCTAGGTGGGTTTTTGAGAATTTACCCTTTGCGCTGACTTTGGTTTTCACTGTATGATTCCTTGGTTTGGGCAGCTACAAGGTTCGCTGGTTGGCAGGTCTGTGTCACCCAGGGCTTGGGCCCCAGACCCTGCTCACTAGGCCAGTGGTTTGTGCGAGCCCTTTGGTGCATGGTTCGTTGTACTTTTGCCCTCTGTTCCAGGGACTTGAATTTCCATCTGTTTTCTCAATATAAACTAAATACAAGTCAATTTTATGGATGAGTTTGGAAGCCAAGCTTTGCCAGTCAGCACTGGCTACCACCATTTCCATTCTCTTTGTCTCTAGTTGCCTTTATTGGGAATGTAGGTGGAAATGACTTTTCAGGATCTCTAGCTGGTTGCCTGGGACACCTCGTCTTGGCCCTAGGAACACCTGGCAAAGACACTTGGCACACACAGGTGCCATCAGCTGAGTGGGAGGTCCCTTGTGCCTAGAATCTCCACCCAAACCTGCTTTGGCTTTAGAGCTTCTGATAAGATTCTGTCTGGACCTGTGTCTCCAAGGTTTTCTTGTAAGAACAGATCCTTTCCATTCAGAGCATATTTAAAGTTCTTCCATCCCAACACTGATTCTCACTGGCTCCCTTAGATGATAGCTGACTTTTTCTGCAAGACAGATGCATTTCTATAATCGTTCTGTGGTCTCTGACTAGACCTGTGACCCTGAAGTGGACTCCTGAGTTTGGCTTAATGCTTTAGACTTGTTGGAGTGAAGGAAGCCAGTGTGTTGGCCGGGGTGAGAGCCCTGCCTGGGGCTGGAGGGTGCTTCATTTATCCTTTATGCATAGTACTTGGCAACAGTACTGTAGACACTAGAAATGTCAGCCACAGGGGGTCTGGGGCTGAGATGGGAGCTCCTCGGGACCCCGTAAGTTGCTTGACAGGTTTCATCCACAGCAGGCTGAAAAGGCAATCTGCAGTTGGGCTGCATCAAGAAGGCGCAAAAGGCCTTTCTATGTGGCAGAATGGTAGTTCAGGGGGCTTTCCCTTCTCAAGGAGGAAGGAAGAAAGAACTTTATTGGAGGTGGGTTGGGGTGACTGGTGTTTGCTCTGGGTTCCTTTAACTCAGGAGAGAAGTGTAGAGCTCTGGTGGGGAGAAGAGAATTAATTCTGTTTTGTGTGAAATATTTAGGGTTTTCTACATGTAAGATCATATCATCTATGAACAGAGATAATTTTACTTATTTTCCAACAAGATGGCTTTTATTTCTTTTTCCTACCTAATTGCTCTGGCGAGAACTTTCAGTACTATGTTGAGTAGAAACAATGAAAGTGGGCATCCTTGCTTTGTTCCTGATCTTAGAGAAGATTTTTTTAGTCTTTCAAACAACATTGAATATGATGCTTAATGTGGGATTTTCATATGTGGCTTTTATTATATTGAGGTAGTTTCCTTCTATTCCTAGTTTGTTGAATTTTTTAACAAGGCAAAAGTATTGTTGTAAACATTTGTTTTTACTGTCAGATGTTCAAACTACCTTTTAGGAACTCGATTCTTTGCCTATTTTTAAAAAGAACTTCAGGTAGGCAACACTCAGCTTTCCTGCCTTCCTGCTATTTTTAGAGAACCTACATTTCTCTAAACTCAGTCATTTGCCTGGTTGGACATTCACGGCCAGATGTCTGGGTTAGATATCAATATTTTTCTACCTCTTTGCTCTCCATAACATACTACCTGCTTTGTTTTGGTGTAATCTCTCCATAGCGAGTGAAAATCAACTTTGAAAAAATAATGTACAACATTCAAGATCTCCAGAGGTTATAATTTTGACCAACGTACATGAAACTTTTTGGAATTTAAAGAGATAAAATGCCTTTTTAGTAGACCAGACCGGTGATTTTAATGACATTGAACTTTTGTTTGAATAAATGAGCCATGGCTAGGACTAGGAAGTAATTTCATCAGTACCAAGTTTTCCAGTGTTAGTTTTCTTCAGAAAATAAACCCTGATTCTAAACCAAATGAGACAGTCAAAAGAGCATAAGTGGACAACCACATTAAAACAGAGACTATCAGAGATACTCCGCACCCTACCTCAGACTTCCTAACTTGCCCTTTCCAAGTCCTGGCAGGGTCATTCTGTGAAACAAGTGACTATTCATGGTGAATTTTCTTGGCCTTTATTTGGCTGAGGATGGATGAAAGAATATTTAAGAATTGTTGTCAACCTGTAGGTTTCTTCCTCACTTTTCCTGCCCCCTCAGAAATGCAAGCTTTCTCATTTCTTTCCCTTCTTTACCCTAGTAGCTATTTGTCTCCATTTCCTACAGACTAAAAGTATAAATTCTAGACACGTCCTCAGTTTAACAAAATCCTACCACAATAAAATAGTTTAGCTGTCCTTAGAGTTTGTTATAATGTAATTTTACTTGTATTGAGGTGGCTGGGGAGAAAAATAAAATAGTTAAAAGGAGGAATGTAATATGGCAGCCAGAGAGGAAGCAGATGGCTCGCTCTTGCTCCCCTACTTGGAAAATGTATCACTTATTTTCTCACTTTCAGCTGGGTCTCAGGATTACATTTCTTCTTGGAAAAGGGGTTTTTAGACTTTTTCTATTTAAGATTCTAGACAGAGATGGAAAGAATAGAAGGAACTAATTACCTTTTGTTGGTTTAAAAATGAATTCAGATAATCCAGAAGCTTGTTTTGGGAGAAATTGGTATCTTTTAGAATCCAGGGAAAAGAGAGACAACCATGTTCCTGAGGGCTCGTGAGGCAGAGATGTCTGCAAGATGCCACACACTCTCTGACACTGCTGTGCTCATATCTTTATTGTATGGAAGTATGGTTTCGAGGCTTGCTCAGTCCCCTGCATGAAGTGGATGAAAGTCAGTAAAACAGCATCTTGCACAATTGGCTGGGATCTCGATTTGTTCCTGGAAGGGCTGATCCAAGACAAGAATGATGGGAACTCACTGTCCTCGGAAAACTTGCACAGAAATGATGCTCAGGGAAAAGATGCTGATTCTAGCAATAGGAGGAACCTGAGGAACAGGGAGGAAGTGAAAATTCTGGTTTGAGGGGAAATGAATGACTGATTCCTCAGGGACTGGCCTCATGGCCAAGCAGCTCTGTGGCAGGGTGGCATCTCTCCTCTGAGTAACACTTTCTTTAGAAGTGGCAGGAAAGTCACCTGTGGACTCAGGCTGAGTGGGGCTGGGATGCTCTTGTGGGGTTCTCAGAACTGAAGGAGGATGCCTGTTCTCCCTTTTCTCACCCTTCCTCAAAAATATTGGGTCAGGAAAGGGAATGGGTCTGAGATACGAGGTACTAAGGCGTTATCAAGTTTCTTAATCAGAGTGGGCTTTAATTTGCTTTCTTCCCCCACAGGTGCGGAAACAATGACTGGTCCAGGGTAATTAAGCAAATGACTTGCGGTCATGACTGACCTGTTTTCTTCTTCTGTGGATCTTCGATCCAGTAATCTTTGAAAAAATATCACACTGCTGTTTCGGCACATGAGACTAAACAGGGGGAAATCACAGTAACAAAAGACACGGTAGACGTACCTGAGCAATGGGGCACCCCAACATACTTGGTGATGTCCATTCTTTGGCCCACATCCTGGGATGTCTCTCTCCAGCCCAACGCACCACACACTTTCCCCCTTGGTGTGGGCTCCGGTTTGGTCGGACCCAGGGCTCTGCACAGCCTTGTGTTCCCAGCTTTCATTTTCTTTTCTTCTATCTCAGTCTTCAGCTTCTTGTTTTCCTGCTGCAGATGGACCATCACATTGTGGAGGTGGCTGTGAAGAGGGGAGGGAGGGAGGGACAGGTTGGTGTTTGGAATACTTGATCTGGAAAAAACTGATAAAGGTGTCACAGGAAAGAGGGCATGGATGCTCAGTTCCTTTCAGAGCTGGGTTCTGATGCTGCACGGAAATGGAGGCCTGTGTCTATGTCCTGGCATACTCTGTTAGCTTTGTGCCTGTTGTCATAAGTCTTAGATGGGGACAGTCAAGCTTGACCTGATTCTAGGAGTGCATGTAAGGATCCAGTCTGACAAATGAAAGAAATTTGGAGTCAGAAGGCTAAGAACAACTCTGATCAGGGGTCCTTGGGTTCTCATGGTCATTCCTAGGAAAGCCTTGTCCAGTGCCAACACCAAAGCCTAAGTTCTTAAGCTCTCTCTGTCTCCCTTTGCCGAAGAGCAGGGAGTATAGAAGATCCTGTTGAGAAGATGTTGAGAACATGGGAAAATTTTGTATTTCTTCTTTTTTTGTGTGGTCCTGGGGATTGCTAAGCAAGTGCTCTATTATGGATCTACATCCCTAGCTCTTTTATTTTTTATTTTGAGACAGGATCTCACTAAGTTGCCCAGGCTGGTTTTGAACTTGTGATTCTTTTGGCTCAGACTCCTGAGTAGCTCATTATTTCTATTATAATGTAGGTGAGGGGAAAGATAATTTAACCTATTTCTCGTGGCTCAATAAATGGCAGCTATTATCAGTAGTCATATTTCTCCAAACTAATGTTGACAGCAGTGGGCGACAGCAGGCTCTGAAACAGGACTTCTGGAATTGGAACCCTGGCTCTGCCACTTGCTGGCTGTGAGGGCCGGGGTAAGTTACTTAGCCTCCCAGCTTCTCTTCTATAAATGGCGTCTGTACCGACAGATAGTCCCTGACTTACCATAGTTCAATTTCACAGTGGTGGGAAAATGATACACATTCAGTAGAAACTGTGCTTCGGACTTTTTCCATGGCTAGTCATACACAGTAGGATCCTCTTTCACGATGTTGGGCAGTGGCAGTGAGCTGCAGCTCCTGATCAGCCACACAATCATGAAGGGAAACAACTGCTGCTCTACAGGGTTCTGTGTTACTAAATGTGTTGTTTGCTAGGTGAGGTGTACTAACACATTTTAAATTTAATAATACTTCAATTTATGATGGGTTTACTCCAGAATATCCCAGAGAAGGGTGCAGCCACAGGTACAAGGGACATAGGTGTTCAGAGGGAGAGTGGGGACAGAGAAACCGCCATCCTGGACTGCTCACCTCAGAGTCCTCCATGAAAAGATGTTCTTTCTGTGTGCCTTTGTTTGGGGATCTCTGCTACAGCAGCTTCACCCTACCCTGACTAGTTCCACCTGTCTTGTAGTGCCCGCTCCCCTCTCAGCATGCCCCACTGGGAATCACAGATGGCAGGAAGAAGGAGCGTGGAGATTGTTAACCACCCTCCCCCCCACCGCCGTGTACTGGTGGGGAAGGAATTTAGGCCCAGTGAGTTCATGCCATGTGCCCACTGTCACAAAGATGTGGATTCTGGACTGAGCATCCATCCGATATAGTAGGCCTTTTTTCCCTGGAGTCTGACACATACTGAATGATAAAGCCAGCCCTGGCTCCTTGCTGAGCTGGCTCATTAGATCCCAAGGGGTGGTCAGGATATGGGGGTGGGATGATCACTTACTCCTTCTCACCAGTCAGCTTAGCGATGTATTTGACCTGTTCACGGAGCTTGTTTCCTAGTTTCTCATTGGCGATCCTGTAATAGAATCCACAGAAGAGAAGAGTGATTGGTTCCCCAGACTCTCCTGAGCAAGGAGGGCACACATGGGCTGGATGGGACCCTGAATGTTCTCAGCAAGGCTTCTGCTGGATGCTGGGTTCCCGAGCTTCAATCACCCTGTCCCGGAGCTAGAGCCTTCCTGGCTACTGGACTCTCCATACTCAACTGCTGTGCAAAATCACTGTGAGTTCAGGGGAATGAGTTCAAGAGATCCAGGTGAAGCTAAGAGATCCAGGTTGGGAAGAAGAAATTTGACCCCACAGAAGCACCCCTTCCATCTCAATGCTGTTCTATCTGAAGTCACAGGACTTTCCAAACATGCTGAAAGAGTTGGGCCCCCTCTGTCTTATTCCCAACCCTTGGGTGTGGGGCAAGACTGGACCAGTTTCCCAGGAGAGCAGGGTGCGAGTGTGTGTGTGCAAGCGTGTGTGTGTGTATGTATGTGACTAATCCCCGGCACATTGTGGTTCCTCAGCTCAGCCTGGGCCTTGGAACCTGCCCTTTTACTTACTTTTGCTCTTTTGCCCACTGTTCCATGTTGCACATAATCTGATCATTGTCTCGGTGGAGCCTACAGGGGTCTTTGGGCACAGACTGTGGGGGCAGGCAGCAGGGCTTTCAAACAAGAAGAAATCGAGACAATCAGGGGGTGGGAACACAGACCTGTCACCTCTCTCTTCCAAAATTAGACTTCGTCTCTCTTCCTGGGAGAAGGAAAACCCACTCTGATGTTCAACCCAAAGCCAGGGTGGCCGCACCGGCCCCTCCACCTCTACTGTGCAGGTTGTAGCCACACAGAGGTGGCACCATTTAGAGCGGAGACACAGTAGATTTGCACACTTAAAATAAAGGTTTTCAGGCCAAAGGCATTGAATGACTTGTTCTAAAAAAGTATGCTAAGCTATTTTTTTTTTAACAGATGGAAGAAAAAATACCTGGAGGAAAAGAAGAGTTTCTTTCTAATTTTTCACTCCAGGGCCACTCTGAGATGTCCTGAGACCTCCTGCTATGAACCCACAACTCAGGGAGCTGGGCGTGGGGGTCACTCAGACAATTCTCAGCTAATTCTTAGCAGGGTTTGGAACTGCTGAACATGCCAGGATGTGCTGGAGGTGCTGTCCAGTGGGTTGTCTGAGTCAGAGGTGGCTGGTGTGCCTTACAGTCTCTTCTCTGCAATGGGGCCTTTGTTTTGATCAATATTTTTCTAGCAACAAGGCCACAAGAATAGAGATGGGTTGAGACAGCTGCTGTGGCCCTGGGGTATCCACCCCTGCCTCCTGTTGGGGTGGTGGGGTGTCCTTTCCTTGTTCTGAGCACCTTGACTCCACAAAGGACAGTATGGCACCCGGGTGTTTGTGGGTGAGCCAGGAAGGATCAAGAAAAAGCAGCAGAAGTTGAGGGATGCCCACCTCCTTCTCATCTGCAAGGAGGTTCTCTTTCAGGGTGGCCATTTCCTCCTGGAACTCCCTGAGCTGAGTCTCTTTCGCTGCCAGCATCTTGAGGTCATTCTGGTGCTGCTTCTGCCACTGCATCACCTGGTTGCTCATCTCCTCTAACTTCTTGTCAAAGGCATGCACCTGCTCAGGAGCACAAAGTGAGGAGAGGGAGCCCCGAGGACACAATGACAAGGACAAAGGGTGCTTTCTCAGCCTTGGACTTGTTGGGGGTATTTTATTCCCAGTGGCCAGCAGAGGGCACCCCTGCTCTGATCTTTGCTGCTTCTGTCTGAAGTTTGAGGAGCCAAGAAAGTGAAGGGAACCCATTAGCCAAAGGGTATGGCTTAGCGCTAAATAATTCTGGATACAAAAGGTGACCTCCTGAACCCCCAACAGGAAAGCAGCTCGAGCCCCTGGCTTCTCCTCACCTCTATCTCACTCTCCTGGTGGAAGCCTTGCAGTTTTTTTAATTCCACATTGAGCTTTTTCATTCTCTCCTCATAAGCAAGAATTTCATCTTCCAGCTGAGCTTTCCTCTCTTGGGTTTGTAACAAGTTTCGCTGCAGGCTCTTTGTCTCCGAGGTTGCATGATTGAGCTTCCAGTAAAGACAAAGGGGATGAGAGTGGTCATCAGAGCCCTTTCTTTGGCCTTTGGTCCTGAATGGAGAAGGGTCGCATCCCTCCCTGTCCTCTGCCCCAGGGGCGAAGATGGTCACCTTGCCTAGGGCTCCAGAGAGGGCAGGAAATGACAGTCGTTGGTTTTCTGCAGCTCTCCACCCCCTAGTCCTCCATTCCCTGCCCCATTTCTTATTTTCTTATTTTCCGATGAGGTGATCTACGGGCATGGATCAGCACAAGGCTCGGACATGAATTTCCCTGACAATCCAGGCTTGAGTAAAACTTTGCCCCCAAGTCACCTGTGTACACAGAGATCTGTTAAACTTGGCCTGCATCTTTGCCCCTCCCCCACCCTAGCCCCCCAACAGCCTCACAAAGAAGAAGCAGCCCTTCTGTGGACAGATATCCTAGCCCAGGTAAGGGGATGAGATGCCTTAGAGATAGCCAGTCACGCAGGAAACTGGCTCTTGCACCTCTCACGTCACCCTGTTTTTAGTCTGGAAGTTACTTGGGAGTTGAGAGGGTGTGGCCTCACCTTCTCCAGGGCTTGTGTTAGGTCATCTCGGCAGGCAGCTGACTTCCTGGATAAATCTTCATAGACTTCTTTAGTGACCATGGTCTGGAGATAACGCTTCTCTTTTTGCACGACCTCCTCCAGCTGGGCTTGCAGACTGATTATGGACTCCTTCTGGAGGATAATCTTTGGGGAGTGAGAATATCACTGTCAGGATCCCAGCTTTTGGCCACAGAAACACTCTCCCTGACTATAGGAAGTAGACAAGAACTGAGCTCTCTGCTCTCCACAAGAACCTTCAGAGCAATCTGTATTAATGCTCACATTTTCAGCTCGCTGCTATTAATGTAGAGCTGTCTTTCCAGGCTCTCTTGCATCCCTCTACCCAACTTTCCTCTGTTCGTTAGCACATCTCCCAAATACAGGAAGTACTGGAAGTACTAAGGCACGATCTGCCAACTACACGAAAAACCTTTCACAGACTCTGTGGCCTTTGATTCAGATTTGGAATCTAATTCTAGGTTACTAGACATAGCAGTTACCAGACATTTGGGCTTTATACTTTCCCTAATTTGTGATGTGATTCACTAGACTCAGAGCTCCGTGGAGGTGGGACAAGGTGTGTGTTTTGTTCATTACTGTTTCCCTATTGCTATAGCTCAGAGCATGGCACATAATAGGAGTGTGACAAATACTAAATCAGTTTTTTAAAAAATAGACTGAATGAAATATTGCATTGTTTGGAGTTAAAGATAAAAATATTGTTCGAAGTTAGAGATCAATTGAACATACAGTTCTAATAGACATTTGTTTAAAAGCAACTCTATGTCTTAAATTTAGGTGAGTATTCATAGTGTACTTAACAGGCAGTTGAGATCTGGGGTCAAAGGATCTGGGCTGAGGTCCAGGTTCTGTCATTTATTTATTTCTTTGGCTTCAGTTTCTGCTTCCACAAATTGGGATACTGTAATTTCAACTGTTTCATACAGCTTTTGTGGTGACCAAATGAGATGAATAGGGCTTTGTAAGGTGTCAATTGCTATATGACTCTCTGAGTTATTATCATGAACGTGGGGACCCATCTTATATAATTTAAGTGCCGATAAGAGATTTGTTTCTAAGTCTGGAAATAGAGAAATCTCAAAAAGTTGTACGTCTGACTTCTGTTCTTTGGAATTCTAGCATGTCTGTGTCCTACTGTGGCCAGCACACAGTGACACACTCTTTTGAGTTTTCTTGCTTTATACTCAGTAACTGCTTAGTGCTGAATGAACACATTACTTTTTCAGATGAATGTTGAGTACCTTCAACCCTAGGAATTAGTGAGATGAAAAGTGTTAAATTAGACTTCTAACCTCTTATTTTACATGCCCAAGTGGTGAAATGATTCCTAAACATGAAATAATTTGGACTTCTGGAAACGGAACATTTTTTTCTTAGGGATTTCTGAAGAAACAAAGCAAAACAAAAAAACCATGGAGTCAGTGGGGACTGCCCAGTAAACCAGGGAAATCACTGGAGAAACTATAATTCACTGTAAGAGCTTGATAAATGGTGACTGAAGTGAGGAATGTCGCCATGGAGGGTGGTTTACAAAAAAAAGAAAAAAATCACAGTGATGCTAGAAGTAAAATGGAAGCTTCATTTTAAATTTTGCTAACATAAATGCCTTTGCTTAGACAAACAAACTGAAAAATCTAGGTAGATGGAAATTACAGAATCAAGGAATTCTAATGAAAGTTCTCATAAAACATCTACTCTTTGACAGCTGTGGTGGTGCGTACCTATAATCCCAGCACTTGGGAAACTGAGGCAGCAGACTCATGAGTTCAAGGCCAGCCTGGGATACATAATGACATCTGTCCCAAAAAACAAACAACAAACAAACAAAAGATCTGCTTGCTCTCCTGCCAAAAGGATTAGGTGTAGATGGTTTCATAAGTGAATTCCACTAAGCCAATCTGGATTCCTCACTTTCAGTCATTCAATCGTTAGTCTGCCACCAAATTCTTCCCTGACACCACCCCAGCCAGGACAGCAAGTGGCCTTCTAACTGGCCTCTACTTCCACCTACTCCTCCCCTAACCCATTTCCACACATTAGTTAGAGTAATATTTTGAAAACTTGAATAAGATCAAATCACCTCTCTTGTCCCTTTGAGGAAACCCTATCAACAGCTTTCCATTGCTCTTAGAGTAACACCTCAAATTTCTTAAAACAGGCCATAATGTCTGCCTCTGCCTACCTTCACAATCTTATCCTACACAAATGCCTCCTTTGACCAATACACTACAGTCATACTCGCCTTATTTTACTTCCTAGAGTGTGCCGAGTATGCATTAAAAGATTGACACATAAAATCTCTGGCAAAACACACACACACACACACCCCTACAAACACACATGCACAGATAGATACATGATACACAATCAGAACTTACACTAGAGTGCAAGGATGGGACCACATTAGGATTAATTTTATTCATTACATCATTGAGTTAAGGAGAAAGATGATACAATCATCTTGATGATTTTAAAAGAGTGCATAATAAAATTCAACATCCACACTGACAAAACCCTTAGTAACTGAGGAATGGAAGAAACTTGATAAAGGAGAGCAGCAAGAAGCCTTCAGGGAACATCAGGCTGAAACAGATGCATTCTGGTAAGAGCAAGAAAAGATGCCTCCTAATACCTCATTCATTTAAATACAAACTATTTAAATGAATCAGGTACTCCTGCAGCTGAACATCATACTGAAGGTACTGTTCAATGCAGGAAGGAAAGAAAAATAAAATAAAGTATTGTTGCTTGAAAACGATATAATTATCTACTTAAAAATCCATGAGAATCAGGGCTGGGTATTTAGCTCAAGTGGTAGAGTGCTTGCCTAGCAAGCGAAAGGCCCTGAGTTTGATCCCCAACTCTGCCCCCCAAAGTCTATGAGAATCAACTGAAAATCTATAAGTGAGTTAATAAGATATCCAAATATAGACTATTTAAATGAATGAGATTTCCTATCATTAACTGTTAATAAAATATAAAATATAGCAGATAAATATACTAGAAAAAATAAATGGAGAGTCTCAGGATATATTACCTTGATTTTGGTTGGGAAAGTTGATTAAAGGAAGAGCATTTTAAAAACCAAAACTTAAATTAATTTCTCTTCTTCTTTTTTGGCAGTGGGGATTGAACCCAGGGCCTTCCCACTGAGCTACGTCCTCACCTCCCTTCTCCCTCCTTTTTTGAGACAAGATTGCTAAGCTCCCCAGGCTGGGTTTGAACATTTTTCTTTTAAATCAGTGCTGGGGATTGAACTCAGGATCTTGTGCTTGGAAACTTGCAAGCACTCTAACCACTGAGCTAAACCTGAGACCCTGGGCTTGAAATTTTGATCTTCTTGCTTCAGCCTCCCAGAGCACTGGGATTACAGGTGTGAACCACCACACCCAGCTGAAATTAAACCTATTTCTAATGGCTACTTCATTTGGTTCAATATGTTTACTGTGTGTGGGGTATGCTTTAAAAACGGTTGAACACTTACACATTAAAAAAAAAAAAAACCCAAAACAAAAAACAACTTTCTAGCTTGGCTGTCCTGTGGAGCCTTGCCAGGTGTTGAGGCTGTGTGCTTGATGCAGTGCAGCAAGGTTATCCATGACTGAGTGCGGAAGAATGGGGCTTGCTGAGACCAGCAGAGTTCCTGATAAGGACAGCATGGGAATGGACTATGCATAACTTTCCCCAGGGACTCTCATCTTTTGCTTCTGCTTTTTGCTGTTTACCTTGGAGTGCTATAAAACCAGTAGCTTAGCAAAAGGAGGGTAGTGACTTTGGTAGCATAAGTAACCCCTAATAAAGTCATTTACCCACCAAACTGGACTGGCCCAAGTCATTCTTTGGATATTCATGCCCTCTCAACTCAGATGTTTCTTTTACATCTGTCTTGGAAACATATGGAACACCAGGCATGAAATAAGACTTTCCACACAGGGAAGAAATATTTCTTTGGCTGAGAAGTCAGGTCCTGAAGGGTCACCCTCTCTGCTCCCTTAAGGAGAGAGATAGAGCTGCAAGTGCCACCAGATACAGTTGTTTGAGCCACTTAGTTGCACTGCTGTGGTGGAGACACAGGTAACAGATTTCAAGCCAGTTTGTCACAGTGTTCAAGTTCTTTGCCCCCTTGGGGTTCCTATCTACTTATCTGTATGTTCAGCTCTTGAATGACCTGCTGGGCAGCATTGTATTCACTTAGAGAGGTTTCCAGTTGTGCAGAATAATGTACCAACTTTTCTTGGAGATTTTTGTTTTCTTGTTCTAGCTTTCTCAGATTCTCTTTTAACTGTTCTCCCATTAAAAAGCATAGCCCAGAAAAGAGTTGTGAACCTCAGACTACTATCAGACAACACTCTCTCTTCCTTTCTCCCTACAGCACCTCTCTGCACTGTGGGATGCTAGGCCTCCTTGTTCTCCTACTCCCTGGACGTTTCCGCCTCCCCTCTCCCTCCTAAACTCTGAGTACCCACAGCCTCTGCATCCCTCCTGGCCCAGCTAGGTCCATGCCTGGCTCTGGATTCGTTATTGATCTCTTCCAAGATTCTCCTCACCATCTTGTCCTTCTTTTTTCCTTCCAGTCGAATAGCCTCGCATTCTTCCTCCAGCGACTTCTCCTGTTCTTTGCTCTTTTTCAACTGCTCTTTTTTCTCCTCCAGTGACCTCTTTACCTCCTGAAGCTCATCTTCTAGCTTACTTTTGGCAGATGTTAGCTCCCTGTGCTGCAAAAATAAAGACCAAGATGGTAGGCAGCCTTATACTGTTATATTTGGGGGAATAAATCCAGATAGCTGCACCCAGGGAAAGGCTGAAGTAAGTATGAAGATAATTTCTTACTTCTGTGGTATGTGTAGTAAAAAGTTTGCTTTGATGTTCTGCAACAGTTTTTCTTTGTTTAATTAGACCAATTTATTTTATTTATAGATCCAATTCCCACAGAATAAACCTTCTCTTCCACTTACTCCCCAAATATTTCGACACCAAAAAACCTCTTTGAATAAAGTTTTAAGCAATCTTAGAAAAGCACAAAAAGAATATTTCAGAGATCAAAGACTTTAAGTTGACTGACAAGGACAGCTTTCAAATCCCAGAAAGAGCAATGCATCCTTTGATTATTTTTGTGTGTAACTCTTGAAAATGCTTATTAATGGTCATGGGAACTGTTGCAGAATGGCTAGTGTAGCATCCTAACACAAATCCTAGACAATTAGTTTGCATGGGTTGGGTGGTGACATCTTCCCAAATAAAGACCAATCCATTTAATTTAGAAAGGGTAGAAGCCACCTCTGGCTGCCCACTTGCCCTTCATACTTGGTGCTGAAGGAGTCTGGCATGATCTAGCATTTCATTCATATTTGCTTCCCCTTCAGCCACTGTCTTCTGAAGCTGCCTCCTTTCCTTGTCTGCATTTTCGAACTTCTTCTGGGTCTCAGCGACCTCTGAGGTTAGTTCTTCTACCCATTTCCTGAAGCAAAGTGGCAACGGGAAAATGGACTTCAGTGCCCATGTTGGCCAAGTGGAGCTGGCCCCTCAGGGCCCCCCTGCTTTTCCACCCCTGGCAGCTGCCCACAATAGTCCTGGCTGGTTCTCAGGGACAGAGCCTCTCTCTGGAGGCCAACCAGAGGTACCTGTTGTGTGACAGCTCCTCTTCAGCCCGCAAGGACACCTTCTGCAGCTTCTGCAGCTCTCTGTGCTGCTCCTGGATAGTGTCTGCCTTCTGCTTGTCCTGGTAAATGCAGTTCTTCAGTTTCTTCTCAGCATCCTCTAGGTTATCTTCTGCCAGCCTGGCCTTTTCCTTAAATTGTGCTGCTTGCTGAGCTGCAGAAGCCAGGAGACAAGCCAGGACATGTCCGTGTGTGAAGAAGCGTGCGTGAAGATCAGACCCTCAAATGAAACTGGGTAGAGAGTCTGCCCTTTCAGTATGTGAGCTACTTCAATTTCCAATCTGTCTTCACTTCATTTCATATTAGTCCTAAGGAGCTCTGTTAATTGTCTGTTCTCAACTGCCCTCTAGCCATGGATTTCTTCTTGACTAAAAGTAAGTATACTGGTGGAAATAACTCAGTCTCTCTTGTGTGACTTGTTATTAGGGCCAAATCCTGACCCTCACAGAGTGTAGAGTCTGGCGGGGGAACTGTGACTGGCCCCCTCTCATAGAGAAAATGGAACGATATTTGTAGATTTATTTTTAGTGCTGGAGACTGAACTCAGGGCTTTACACATACTGAGTACCTACCTGCTCTACCACTGAGCTGCACCCCCAGCCTGAGAACAGGAGTGTTAAGCTCACATCAATGGTGAACTCAGTAAGAGAGATTCAAAGGATAGTTGGAGATGGACTTGTTGAGGGATAGAAGTTGAACCTTAGAGGAAGGTGCAGGAGAGAGCTTCAGGTGGGTGACTGTTAGAACAAACGCATAGAAGGGAATGGAGAAGTTGTGTGGAGGACAGGAAGAGATCAGTTTAATTGGAAAGGAAAATGGGAGGGATAATGGCTTACAGAGTCAGTAACTGGGTGGATTAAAGAGGGCTTCATGGACTTTAAAAGCCCAGGAGAAATGTTTATATTTGATTCAGCGAACAGATACCTAATATAAGGGAAGGAGTGCCTTAGGAAAATTGGAATGAATCTGAGTAAGACTCTCAGCCACATCCCATGTCATTGCCTTCCTTGAGGGGAAAAGCAACTCAGTAAGTTGCTCACTGGGTTCCTTACACCAAATACGTTCCCCCATCCACAGTAGTTCCTGCTGAAAATGCCACTCTTCTCTCATTCTTAGCACAGGAAGAAGGATGGTATCACTACTGAAGCATCGACATGCCTTAAAGAAAGAGGGAGGAGGAATTTTTAAGTGGTAGAATGGGTTCAGTTTTGGAAATGTTGAGTGAGGGGTGAGGATGGGTTGCCCATGGTAAGTTTTTCTCCAAAGACAAGGATGGCCACAGCTGCAAAGTCAGTGCTGGGGCTCCAAGTTTTGGAGTCATTGGCAGAGAAAAATATAGCCATAAGGAGGAGGGGAGCTCACCAAAGAGTGAGTGTAGAGGGAGAGAAAGGAGGGGCGACCACAGTCAGAGCAGGAGGGAGAAAGAGAAAAACAATGATAAGAACAAAAGAACAACAGCAAGAACAACAACAATAACAGCAACAACAAAAAGCTGAGAAATGTGGTTTGAAAGTGGGTGCCTAACTGTGTCAGGAGACAGAGTTAAAGGAGAGTGAAGGAGGAAACCAAGCTTTGGATCTTCTTAAACTAATAATCACTTAATGTAAAATTTAACCTTTAAAAATAGACAGTTCAGTTTGTAGCATACTCAGAAAGTTGGGCAATCATTACCAATATCTAACTCAAGAACATTTTTATCATTTCCAAAGAAACCCCGTACCCAAGGCAACAAGCTATTGGTGACCTAAGAAAGCAGTCTCCACAGAGGGGTGAGAGCATGATCCCCAGTGAAAGCTGGGCAGAGGAGAATGTGTTTGGAGGAGAGAATTAAAACCCTGGTGGGGGCTGGGGATTTAGCTCAGTGGTTAGAGTGCTTGCCTTGCAAGCACAGGACCCGAGTTTGAGCCCCAGGACCAAATAAACCCCCAGAAACCAAAAAAAACCAAACCAAACCAAACCAAAACAAAACCAAAAAAAAAAAAAAAAAACCTGGCAGGGGAAAGGTGAGCTGTGTTGAGAGGCCTGGAGAAGATAAGACGGAGAGGATGCAGAGCCCTGCCCTCCCTATGTCCAGGAAGGGATGGGATCTTTACTTGAGATGGCTGAGAAAACACTTGTTTCGGGAGTTCAGCAGCCACTTTCCCAAGCTGTGGCAGAGCCTTCAGAGAAGAAGCGAGCTTGGGGTGAAGGACCTTAAGGTGGCAGAGTAACAGCTGTGACATGCAAGGCGAGAAGAGGTGGAGTGAGGGCTTCATTCGGAGGAGGAGGGGCTGCTCTAGTGCCCTGGTTGGAAGGCCTCACCCGCCAGCCTCTGCTGCTGCTTGGCCTCTTCCAGGCTGTCCGTCAGCTTCTGAACCTCAGCCTGCAGGGCCTCGCACTCCACCGTGCTCTCGTTCTGCTTGGCCTCCTTCGCGGTCATTTCGAGTTCCTTCACCTTGCACTGTTGCTTCTCCAGCTCCAGCTCCTTCTTCCCGAGACAGTTCTGAAGCTGGCTCAGCTTCTTCTCTAGCTCATGCAGCATTTCATCCTTCTCTTGGAGCAACTGAGGAGATCAAAGTGGGGATGCTGAGGAAGGCCTGAGCAGTGGCAGGTGAAGTCAGTCAGAGATTGTTCTCCAGCCTTCCTCCAAGCCACTGCCAGCTCTTCCTCGGATATGGCAAGAGCCTCCTCCCACCTGTGTTCCCCACCACGACCACTGTTCCCTCAGTCTGTTCTCAAGGAAAGAGCCAGAGGGGGCCTCTGAAAGTGCGAGTCGGATCTCTGCCTCAACTCAAAACCCTCGCTGGCTTCCATCTCACCTAAAAAAGGCCTGGATCCTTAAAGTGACCTCTGAGATGCTCATGCTCTGGTCCACCTCGGCTATTGTCTACCAGTGCTCCCCACCTCTCTTCACCTTGGCTGACCTGCTGGAGCAGCCCAAGTGGACTCCATCTCTGGGCATTTGTGTTTGCTATGCCCTCTGCCTGAGATGTTCTTTATCAAGACCTTGCTGGAGTGAGTCTCTCACTCAGTTCAAATCTCTGACCCAATGTCATTTTACCAGAAAAGCCTTCCATCACCACTAGGCCACATGTAAAATAGCCACAAGCCAGTGTTAGGAATTTATCAGCTCCTGGCATCAGTATGTATGTATTACATATTAATTTTGTTACTAATTTATTGCTTGTCTCCCCATGAGCATAGGGATGTTGTATATCTTGAGCTTGGCATATTGTAGGCGCTCAAGAATATTTGTTGACTGAACATATGAATGACTTAAAGCTGTTCATCCAGACTCCTTGCTTCAATTTGCAATCTGTCCAAATGCCTCTATTTTGACTGGTGGGTTTCCTCCATCCTTTGAAACAGGAGGTTTTAATGACCAGCCAGTCAATCAATTGGATTATTTTTAATAGCTCTGATAAACATTCAAAGTTGGAATAGTACTAGCTATAAAAACCTGCACTGATTTCACAACCTTTCTGTTCTTCGTTCCATTTCTAGGCTCTTTCAGGGACTTGATTTATGTTAGCATCTACAGGTCTCTAGGGCATAGTGCCATTAACACTTTCGAGCTGCTTATTTGTGTATTCATAAAATATTTGTAATTTTTTCAGTGCTGCAGATTAAACTCAGAGCCTCACACCTGCTAGGGAAGCACTTTACTACTGGGCAATACTCCTACTCCTAGTATTTCTAATTCTAAAAGGTGAAATTTTTAATAAGTCTGCATATTATTTTATAGAATTCCCTCCCAATCTCAAGCATAAAATGTACACGGGGACAATGCAAGTAAGTGCCAAAGTCATTGAGACATTGCAGGGCTGGGGAAGAACCTCTTCCTCACAAGGTTAATGCCTCTATTGTGGTCTGGCCAGGACCATACCCATTTGTCTGAAGAGGTCTTAGAGCTGTGCCTGGGCCTGGGGATGCTCAGTCCTGCTGTGCACGTGACAAGGCTGCCCAAGCAACCATAGAAAGTGGAGAAGGCAGAAGCTGCTCCACCTGCGGCCTGGCCTCACACCTGCTCCGATGGCTTCTCACCTTGTCTTTCTTCAAAGCAAGCTTCTGGGTCTCTGTGAACTGCAACTGCAGCTCCTGCAGCCGGTGCTGCAGGATGGCTGCCTCCTTATCCTTCCTCTCGATGTGGGCAGATGTCTCCTCCCGCAGCCCGTGCAATTCCAGTTCCAGCTTCATCATGTCTGCAGCGGGAGGCCAAGATGGGACGCTGCTCTCTCAGAGGAGGGCTCTGCCTCCTTTGGGCTCCCTGGCTACTGCCTGCCAGCCCCGGGTTTACCCTTCATGATGTTTTTCTTTTGCTCGGACACGGTTTCCAGCTCCATACGCAGGTCCTTCACGAGGTTCTGGTACTCCTCCACGTGTAGGCACTGGCTGTCCTTCTGCTCCTGCAGGTGCTTCAGGATCTGGCAGTAGGGAGAAGAGCAGGGCAGGGTAAGGACATGGAGGAAGACTGCACCCTCAAAGGCCAGGTGTCCAGAACAGAATGACCCAAAGGGACAGAAAGTAGAACAGTGGCTGCCAAAGGCTGGGGCGAGGAGGATGAGGAGCAACTGCAAATGGTGTGGGGTTTCCTTTGAGTGACAGAAATGTCTTGGAATTAGATAGTGGTCATGTTTGCTCAACCTTGTGAATATACTTAAAAACAATGGTGAACTTCATGGTTTGTCAGTTGTATATCAATTCAAAAACATTAAAAATGGATATAGCAGACTTCTCATACCAACATAGAATGTGTGCAGAAGAAACCACCCTTTCTTCTCTGTAACAGACAGTCATTTAAGGAGCACCTGTTATATCAGGTGCTCTATTAGGCGCCGAGGACAGGAGGGCAAAAGGCAGAAATGCACATCCTTGTCCCCATGGAGCTGATAGAGATAGTGACTTATAGAAAATGTTAAAAATTGACAAGTACTACAGGGGAAGTGAAAGAGAAAAAGGGGCATGGAGGTCAGAGGTGGGGGCGAGGTATGTGTGTCGCAGTTTTAAATGGAGTATGGGTTGGCCTCACTGAGAAGGGGCTTCTGAGCAGGGACCTGCTGGAAGAGTGGGAGCGAGTAGACAGGCTAGCCAGCGGCAAGGTCCTGGAGAGAAGACACAGAGGAGACTAGTGGGGCTAGAATGGGACAAGGGATGGGACAGTGCGAAGAGATGAGGCTAGAGGCTGTGGTGACCACACTGTATAGGGCTTGTAGTCCCTCTGCAAGAACTTTGGCTTCTACTCTGAAGGACACAGGATACCTTTCTCACCCAGAGGAGGAAGGGACATGTGGCTTGAGGAGCAGCGACAAATTGTTGGGGCCTCAGGGGATGCTGGGAGAGTTGTTTATGTGAGTTCAGATTTGGCAGGAAGGAGAGCTGCAGCACAAAGGAGGTGACAGCTGGAAAAGTACAAGGCAATCACCATGTGACCCAGCGAGGAGCCTGCAGGTGCTGCACCCACTGAGGGGAGGGGAGCAGAGGACTGTTGCTGGAAGAAGCTGTGACAGGGGTCCCTTAATTCCTAACAGAACATCCAGGGAGCATGAAGACTTTGGGTGGGAAACACGAAATCATGGGGCAAGGTGTATTCTGTTTCATGGAGAAATCAGCACCATTTGAAAAAGGGAGTGTTGCGAGATCTTGCTGTAGGTCAGGATGTGAATAACATGGAACTTGAAAATAAATACAGATATTTTAGGTTCCAAGGAGGAACTACGAAGTTTAACACTGGTCCCTCACTCATCCACCTTCCTGGGATTGGAAGTCCTGAAATGAGCAGTCTCTGTTTCCCTACTGGAGCACCCCTCGGAGAGCTTACATATGTTGCCATTGTCTCTACCCGTGTTGTTCCTGTCACAGCATCCTGTCTTGCCCCATGCAGGCATGCCATCACCTGCCCCCCACCCTGGTCTCGAGTGCTTGGCTTTGTCGTGTGCCTTAGGTTCTAGCATGACTGACTGAAGACAGAACCTTATTGACAGTATCTGGGTAAGTTTTGGCAACTGATTTATCACATTTTGTTATTTGTTTACGTGGTTCATCTGCTTATTTATTATTAGAATCATTTTTTGAGTGGTACTGGGGATGGAATCCAAAGTCTTCACACTGAACTACATCCTCAGCCCTTTTTTAATTTGTATTTTTATTTTGAGACAGGATCTTACTAAGTTGCCCTTGCTGGGCTTGAACTCGTAATCCTCCTGCCTCTATCCAGAGTGCTGGGATTACAAGTGTGCTTCCACGGCAACCAGTGTAGAATCAATTTTTGATACTGCTTTGAATTTTACAGAGTTTTCTGAAGAATGTAACGAATTTGTACACTAAAAGGCTTGGATGGTCCTTTTGAATCAACCAAACCAACAGGTGTACTTGTTTAGGTGTACTGTTAGAAGCAGGTTAAGAAATAGATGCAGTTCCAAAATCTAATGCTGCCACAGTCTTTGGAACTTGCCATACATCATACAGAGTACCCTTGTGGCAGGGCCAACCAAGGTCATACAAACATAAACTATAATATAAAAACGAAAAATAATCAGGAAAGCCCATAAACAAATCCAGCTCAGCCTGGTCCCACCAGGGATGAATAAGCAAAAGAGCTCCCACCATTTTGATGTCTTCACAGTCTTCCGAGGAGCTAGGAGGATGTCTGTGAGTGGCTGTGTAGGAAGCAAAGTCTGCTTGTAATTTTATCAAAGCCTCCTCACGCTCCAGAACCTGCAAAGGAGTATAAATTGGTTAGGGTGAATGATCAATGTCACATACTTATTATTATTATTACTACTTTTGCAGGGTGTTCCTTTCTGCAATACAAACTTGCTGTATCATTATGTAGTTCATCACACACTTCCTGTGGGACTGGTAGGGAAAAGGAGTTAGTTCTGAATCTTCTATCAAGGTTGCTTAGGGCATAGACAGTGATTTCTCTCAAGTCTATCAGTGGCCACATTGTGGACTCTCCTGAACTTCATTGGGTGGGTCTACTTTATGAGGCAGAAGATGGTTCTCTGGATGCTACAATAGAGACGTGTACCTAATCTATTAGAGGACAAGATTCAGATTCAGAATCTGAGACTTAAGAAGTTTCTTATATAGAGTGTGCATATGCATACATTTAAATTAAAAAACATGAAAGTTTTGTTTCAATTTCATGGTTTTCTGAATTTGTAGAAAATAATTCAGATAAATACCCAAGCACTGAAAATAAGTGGAAACTTCTTCACTTCTGCCTTCTCTTGCTTCCATTAAGGGAGGGAGGACAAAACTGAAAATTTATAATATGTATTTCTATGTTATGATCAGAGATTTTAAAGAAACATAAGATTCTATTCACCTGTTTTCAACCCTATATTACAAAGATCCTTTCCTGCAGCTCTTTCCTGCAGCTTTTTCCTGCAGATCTTACAGATCTGCTTCATTCTTTTACTGGCTGCATATTAATCCATAACACGCATATCTCTTTATTTTAGTTATCTTTATCTTTATCTCTTTATCTTAATTTCGTAACCATTTATCTACAGATGGGCACTTAGGTTGTTGTGTGCGAGATTATAAAGTATCTTTAGAATCTCGAACCTAATAACAAGTAGGGCAGATGTATGCTGTAGAGAATATGAACAAAAAGTGGGAGCAAGTATACATGGCATTTGAGAAGTCTTGGTGAAAGAGATTAATTCAAGTGACTCTTTCCCACCTTTCTTTCCTCCTGGCTTTACTGTGGGCCTCTCAGGAATGAGGCACTTACCAAAGCATTACTGCAGGCCAGCTTATTTCGAAGCTCCTGGATTAGATCATCCTGTTCAGAGATCTTTTGCCAGACTTCAGACAGTCGTTTCAGGGTCTCCTGATGCTCCTGAATCACGCAGGCAGAAGTATATATGAGCACCTTTGGGCGATCACCTTTGTTCTCTGGTTCCTGGGATTTTTAAAAATAATGGATTGGTTTTATTTGCAATTTGTGAGTTGACTTCAGAATTTCATATGCATAGAAAATCTCTAGGTTGATGTACTAAAAGTATCTGTTTATACATGGGACATATAGTTTCCTCAAAAGAAAAAAAATTAACTACTGTAGATACAGAGTAAAATGTCCAAATAATTCCTAAAAGAGTATACATTAAACCTGAAAGACTCAGGTCCTCTCTTCATGATGATCCAGGTTACCAGTTCTTTAAATATCCTTCCAGGAATATTCTATGCATATTTGTATATGCATATATGTATATTTCTGTAACCCCACTTCTTTCCTTACATAAATGAGAGTCTTTCACACACTATTCAAAACATCGTGTTTTCATGTGACAATTTACTTAGAAAGTTCTTCACATTGTTATTTGTACATGTACTTTACTCTTAAAATTAATTTCAAATTACATGAGTAATAATGTCTATACTATAACATGTCTAAAACATGTAACATTACAGGCAAGTCTAACTCTCTCTTTGATCACTACCTCTAATCCCGTGCCTTTTCCATTTTCCAGACATGTCAAGTTGTACATATTCTTCTAGAACTTTATTTATACATATAATATAGATGAATCATAAAATATGGATTATGTTGGATTTTTAAAACATAAAAATGGATTTTAACTTAAGCTATTTTAGAGCTTTATCCACATTAGTACATGTACTTCTATATTGTACTTTTAAAGTGCTTTTAAATATATTTATCTGGTTTCTTAATGATAGTAATATAGATTGCTTTTAGTTTTTTCTCCTAAAATGAACCTGAAACATTATGATCATTATGTACACAATGTACCATTACATGTTCTTGGTAAAAATAAAAAAAATTAAAAAAAATGAACCTGAAACAAATACTTTTGCATACAAATTGTTGAGTACCTACTTTGGTAAACGTGTAGATTAAATTCCATAGAAGTAGGAATGCTAGTTCATCTTTAAAACTTGTTAGATACTGTATAATTGTCCTTCAAAGAAATTTTAACACTAGATACTTTAATTAATGACTATGAATGATTTCTAAGAATTGGTTTTTGTTTAAAAAATATCTTTCCTTAGATCATCTGAAATCATGCATGAAGTTTACTGCCCTCTCACTGGTCTGTTCTAATAATGGAGTGAACTGATGCACAGAGTATAAAAAGAGCCAAGTGAAAAAAAAAAGATCCAAGTGTTCTAGTTTGGATGGTAGATCTTATCCCCATTAAACTCATTTCCTTAACTGGGCTTTTTCAGGCAAAGTTAGAAATAGTTCATGTTCACTGAGCATGAAACCTGCCCATGAGCAAGCTGCAGAAAGGTCAGTCAGAAATCTAAACTTGACCACAAATGACTTTTATGTAAATAATTTAGTGTATAAGAGGGGAAAGGAATTGAAAACATAATAGGAAAGTTAAGAAAAAGGAAGAAGATAACTGTGGATTCCAATATCTCTTTAATACTATGGGCTGAAGAAAGGAAACTGATTTAAAAGTAATAGAAGAAAAATTCCCTGAATAGAAGAAAAATGTAGATCTTCAGATTAAAAGTCAGTTAAGTGTTGAGAGGCTTAATGAAAAATAAACTAAAAACATCTTTAGTCTAAAAACTTACTCTAGAGTTCAAAGAGATAAAACAGAAGACCTATAGAAAATGAGAAACAGATTGACATCCAAAAACTGACTGCTAGTACAGAGTAGTGCAAGACTAGACAGCAATAAAGACTTAAGGGAAGATACTTTTGAAAGTTTGTATATTCAGCCAAAGTAGCATCAAGAATGATGTAAAAATTCACTTTGTTCAGTTATTAAAATATTAAGAAATTCAGTGACTCACAATTGTTTTGGAAAGAGTTAAGAAGAAATTATTACAGCAAAAGGAAAAGTCCAGGAATGCAGAAGTAAATTATAGTTGGGTTTATTTGTAGTATTAAAGAAATAGACATTTTCTATGTTATATGGCCGATTTCAGAGATTTAAACAAAAGTTGAAAAGCTTTCCAACTCATATTAAGATGGAATAATTCATACATCACTACCAGATGAGAACATAAAATCTTACACCATCAATTTAATCTCATTTCTGAAAATAGATGAAAAAAATAAAATTTTTACAAATTTAATAAAAATAAAAGCTTATTAAAGTAATATGATCAAATATAATCCACCTCAGTAAAGGATACATGCTAATAAAAACATCTGATAAAAGTCAACACTCATTTTTGATGTGAAATTCTTGATAAGCTAGAGAGAGTTATACCTTAACTTGAAAAAATGTATTAACAAGAAGCCAAGAATAGGCATTATATGTAATGACAAGATACTGAAAACATTTCCTTTACAGTGAAGAGCAAGACAATGATACTATGTTTCTATGTTGTTCTGGAGGTTCTAGTTAATACAATAAACTGGAAAATAAATTGTATAAAATCTGAAAGTGAAAGTAATTTAGAAAAATCTGAGATGTTTAAAAATCCATTAAGAGAGCTCAGTAAGGTGCAGAGTAAGAGATAAGTTTTCCTATATATCAGTAAATAATTCTTAAGATTAAATGTATAAAAGTTCCAATTCATAAGAAAACACAATTGTAATACATCTATACATAAACTTAGCAAGAAGTATCTGAGCTCTATATAGAAAAGCATACAATCTTCCTGAAGGGCACGTAAGAAAATTTGAATAAAAGTACAAGAATGTCATGTTCCATAGAGTATGCTAATTTCCCCCAAATTAATATATAGTGAAAAAGTCAGTCAACATGAATCTAAATTTCATCAAGAAGAGAGATACAAAAAGGGTAAAGAAAAATTTGAAATAATATGCTAGTGGAGCTATAAAACGTGTTATCAGTTATAAAGTCACTAGGAAACTCTGACATTGGTGCCACAACTGGAAAGTAGATCAGAAAAATGGAGTCTGGAAAGAACTCTATGTACAGAGGAATCAGTATTATGAATTGGTACTTGAATCAGCAAGGAAAAGCTAGAATGTTCAATTAATGGAGTGGGGACCACTGGAGATCCATTTGGATAAATATAAAACTAGAGCCTTATCTCATTATATAAATATTAAAATACATACTCAGTACATATTCTGGATGGATTAAAGATAAAAACATAAAAATGCAAAATTATAAAGTACTAAAAGAAAATACAAGATAAACTTTTATAATCCTGCAAATAGAGAAGGCTTTCCTAAGCAAGACATAAATCTTAGAATCTATAAAGAAGAACTGACAGATTCAACTCCATAAAAAGCAAAAAAATGCTGTGTGGTGAAAAATAACATTAATAAAGTAAAATGAAAAGTTATAGACCAAGGGAAATATTTGTAGCATATGTGATGAAGCATGATTACCTGTAATATATTAAGAAGGTCCTATAAATCAATACAGAAAATACTAACCCAGTTAAAAATGGGTTAAAGATTAAAGCAAGTAATATGTAAAACAAAACTCCACATGTCCACTGTGACTAGTGCTCAGTATCTCCTCAGCGTGGTACAGGCTGCGATGCGCCTCCAGACCTGCTTTAGCATGAAAAGACTGTGTGAGCCGGTGCCAGGGCGGCTGTCAGCCATCAGTCCTTTTTAGGGTGGTCCATGTCTAATAACTGATCAACAGGGAGATACAAAGGCCAGGTCCTTTTCCCTCAATTTAGGACTGCTCTGAAGGTTCCTCTGGCCCCTCATCTCGCCATGGGGTTGACTGACACCTGTGTGAGACTGTATCCTAGCTTGGCTTCTCTCTTTCTTACAGCATCAAATATTTCCTTCTCCTTCCCTTCATAGGTGTAATAGTAAGAACCCTCCCGAAAATGTCCTGCATGCTCACCTGTCTTGCAGTTTTTTTACTGGGGAACCCAATCTACAACTAGTACAACTAAAGAAAATGTAATGAGAAAACATTCTTTCCCCCATACCCATCAATTTAGCACAACTAAAAAAGAATGAAACATAGTGTGGACAGAAAGCTCTTCATTACATATATTAGTAAAAGAGTAAACTGGTGGAACTTTTTTGATATACAATTTAGAAGTAACTTTAAACCCTGAAAAATAAACTTATCCTTTGACCTAGCAATCTCATTTCAGGGTACACTCTAGAAATAAGGATGCTTATCACAGTTTGTAACAGAGGACAAAAGGTCAAGAGATGGTACATCTATATCATATAATACAAGGTGATGCCAAAAAGAAATTAAGATATGCACTTTAAAAGCAAGTCATAAAGCCTTATTTCTAATGGCCACATAATGTCTCTTATGTACAAAGAAAACTCTATCTTTTATACATGTAACAGTATAGAAGCAGCCTCGGGAAGATTCCCAACACATTATTCAAGTGATTACCTAAGGAAAAGGAGGGGGGAGAGGCTGAAGACAAACTTTCACATTTACTCTACATACTTCCGTCTGGGGGCATCTATACTATTGCATTATTTGTGCAACTTGAGAAGCAATTAAAAGAAAACCCTGGTCTTTTGGGTCTTCTTTCCCATGGAATGGAAAGTTTCATGACTTTCTCCTCCTGCTTGATCCTGGAGTCATGGTCTGCATGAACCTCGTGACTTGGAAGAGCTCATTGCACCTCCATGAGAACACGGAAGATTGGGGGGTTCATTTGGTAATTCTTCTGCCTTATTTGAAATGGAAGCTCTTTGCACTCATTAAGGAGCTTCAAAATTTCTAGGAAGTGATTGTAAAGGAGATACAAAAACTAGAAATCCAAGAGCTAATGCTTACAAAATTCAAGGGCAGGAAATGATATCTGGTTGGAGTTAGGTTTCTGGTGGAGGAGGCTGGGACCACAAGAGCAAGCTACCTAGGAGCATGTCTGCTTGCAGGGACTCCTGGACTGAGAGGTCTGGTTTAAGTCCTACCTGACTGATGAGCCCACTGAGTTCCCCCTCTAACATCTTCACTTGGCACTCCAGTAACCCGATGTTGCTCAGAGAAGTCTGGTATTTATCTCTGTAGAGGTTTAAGCTTCTTTCTAGGGAGACAATCTTGTCCCCAGCCAAGGCAAGCTGCTCCTGTGCCAAATGGAGCTTCTGTCCTGTGTTCTCATTACGATTTCTCATTTCCTCTTCATAGAGAATCACCTGTCAGTGTAAGAATGAAACCACACTGAACTCTTGGAAACATCCAACGTGGAAAGAATATGGTTATAAGACCCCATATAGAGCAGTCCTATATTGAAACTAGCAACTCAGATGAACAGAATGGATGCAGCACAGACCTAAAAGCTCCAGTATGTAATATCAAGGTGTGACTGATCAGAAATTAAAAAGATTGTCCTATTTAGAAGCAAACTTCTTAAAAGCAGGGACCATGTCCATGACCCATTCTGTCCAGAATGTGGTAGGAGCTCAGTAAATACTTGTTGATGAGTAGAAATGGATTGGCTCCATATTTTTAAGGGCTTGAAATGCCAGCATTCTTTCTTTCTTAAGTACTCCCTAGAGATCTAATTTGGAAAATGTAGAGCTCTGCATGCACATAGGTCCACATTAGTAATGTTCCCAAGAGATACTGGGGAGCATGACCCAAGGTTCCTGTGACATTTGCATAATCCTTACTTAGCTTCCTTTTCTTTCTAATCAGTTAGTCATCTAATTGACAGATATTATTGAAACTTCATGAACACTGTGTTGGGTGCAGAGGGGCTACGTACATGTGAGACAAAGGTTACCTCTCAAAGAGTTTAAAACTCTCAAAATCTTCAGGTGATAAGATTTAAAATTAGCAAACTGTATACAACTGACTCGGATTAGGTGTTCAAGGATTTAAGAGGAGGGTCCTTGAAGAAGGTTTCATACTGGTTCAAATAGTCCAGTTCTGATAGAACAGGTTCTATTAGTTTAAGCTAATTATACTTGCTGCCTAATAGTTGAGATTCTTCTTAGGAAAGGATCATTTAGTTTCAGGTGTTTATTAGCTAAGAAGAAGAGGCGAGGAGTATTTTATATTCAAATGTTTATAACAGAAGTTGTCAGGGGCCTATTTATGTCTCCTGGACACTGTTTCTTTGCACTCTAAACCTACTCAACTGCAACCATTTTGGGCTCTGCCTGAGGGCTTCACTGGCCCAGGAACTTCCTCATCCAAAAGGGTGAGGCAGGGAGGCTGGAAGTGCTGGGAAGTTAACATCCTGAGGGGCAGACCTCTCTCTACCAGTGACTACAGCTCCCCAGAAGGATCAGACCCCAGTTGCTTCTGATCCATAGCAACTTCCTTCAGGGACTTCCTGCCCTTCTTTGACTCACCTCCCTGCGGGCTTCCTGGAATCGCCTCCTGAATTAACTTACCCTTGTACTCACATTGTTGTCTTACCAGTGATGGTGAAACTTTTAGAGCTTTTAATGATAAAAAACAGCTTGCTGCGGCATGCATGCCATAGGTTCGCCAGCACTGGGGCTCTGCTGTTGTCAGAACCCTGCCTTAGGTAAAAGTCTGAAGCTTCTGTGTAACAAAGCATTGGAGAAACCTGGCAGAATGCCTAAAATAAAATTTCTAATGCTTTCTCAGTTCAAAATCTGTGAGTGTCTGTTACTTGGTGAATCGTATATCTATCCCCTCCCCCAGTAGGACCTTGTCCTAATTGGGAGTGGCAATATACCTCCTGAAGCACTATGGTTCCTGGGCTTCCTAGGAACTAACTGTAGCCATGCAACTAACTCTGGCCGGTGATATATAAATGTTGTGTGTGGGCCTTGGGAAAGTGTCCTTGAAAGGAAATGGTGTGCTTTTCTTCCCGTCCTCTTCATCTGGATGATGTGGAACAAGGATGTGATGCCTGGAGTTCCAGTAGCCACTGCAGGTGACCTAGAGAATGGAAGCCTTGAGCTGATGTGATACATACAGTTGTCATAGAAATAACCACCTGTCTCTGATCTCCTTTTATGTGACATAGAAATAAACTTATTTATTTGCTGTTCTTTGCAACTATATACTATCTCAATGAACGTAGGGTTGCTTTATTTAGGCTGGACTCTCTTGCTTTAGTTATTGTGACCTAGCCAGTTTTAACATACCTGCACATTAGCTTTATTATACCATGGTTTATGCTCATAGGCTTTGTCCTAGATTATATTTTGTAGGATAATCTTTCTTTGTTCCTTCCCCTCCCAATGCTTTCCAGCAAATTTACCTTAGTCCATAATATTCTCTTTTTTAGAAATTGTTTTCTAAGGTCCCTTAAAAAGTCCCATGCAGTTGGTCCCTATATAGTGACACTGTCTAAACATTCCTTGGAATTTTCCTTAACTCTGAAGAAGGAAAATGCCAAGGGAATCCCCAGATATGAGTCTGCTGGCCCCATTACTCGGAACCGTGATCTTATTCTTGTAATGCACCACTGGTTTTAGTTCTGTAACTTTGGCTCTTTGGAATTTACTTGGGGTTCTACAGGGATGCTACTGTGGTTTAAAAATACACTTCCCTGGAACATGAGTATAAAATGAATGCTCAGGGGGTGGGGATTTAGCTCAGTGGTTAGAGTACTTGCCTTGCCAGCACAAAAAAAAAAAAAAAAAAAAAAGAATGCCTGGAGTATACTTAAGCTAAGTGTAGAGGATCTAAAGCTCCAGTTTGAAACAATGATCTGGCACTCTCAGTGACTGGCTCAGATTCAGCGTTGAGTTTTCTTATTAACGGTGCAGGTGCCAGGAATTTATATACCATCAAGAGCTGATTTATCTAAAAATAGTTGATTTAATGGACCTTATACATTTTTAAATAGCCCCCAGGGATCCAGAGTCTTTTGCATTTCAATTGCAATGGTAACAGAATGGAGAGGACGGACTCATATGCATACACAGTGATACACCTGCGCATGCACATGCAGCCCACCTACCCTACGTGCACTAACCCTGGAGCTCTAACCCAATTATGCCATTATGTTTAGTTTCTTTCTGCTCAGCTTCAAAAGATCAAGAGTCAAAAAAAGAAAATTTGTAAAGCCTGCTCAAGATGTTGCGAAGCTCTCCTCTAAATCTAGCATTTACTTTCTAGCAGGGTTGGATTGCTGGCCTGATTTCTACAGGTGCAGGGGCATATGGGACATTTCTCTAGTTAGTATAGTGATACCTCATCTTCTTTGAGCTTGCAGTGATGGTGAAGGAGAACCAGGTCGGAGGTCTGCTTCTCCAGGATGGACTGGTACTGCAGGAGAGAACAGTAGGAAGTCTGCAACTCCTCCGTGCGAAACTCCAGTTCTTGCTGAAGGCCCAGCAATTTTTTCTTCAGTTGTTGGAGTTGTCTCAGATGACACTCTTTAGTAGACCCAAAATCTATCTGGGACTCCTCGAATGCTAATGTCTGTGCCTGTTTCTTGTTCTATAATACAGGTAGAATATACAGCAAATGCTTTAGACTGTCACTAAGGATGTAGCGATTCTTTGTTTTTTTTTTTTTTTCATTTGTTCAGCCATTTACACCTACCCATCTACCTTTTTCTCTTTTCATCCAAAGAGAACTTCCTAATCATTTCATTCTACTCGTAGAAAAATACAGTACTTTGTAGCCTCACTCTATATGAAGGTTCTTACATATCAAGAAGCTTATTGTAAGTCAGAAGAAAAAACATACATGTAAAGAATCTAAAGAGATACATGTAATAGCTATAATGTTTTGCCTTCACATACACAGAACACAATTGACTTGAAAAGAAATGGGTTTTGGTTAGGGTTCATAGGTTGAATTTTGTATTAAAAATACTTCGGCAAAGAAGCACTGAAAGGAGTCAAGGGTGAATTCTTGGAGGTTTTGGAATGCTGGAAAAAGACAGAAATATTGTTCACATCTGTGCACTGACTCTGTCTCCTTCTGAAAAATGTGATCTTGCAGATGCCATGTGTGTGAATATGTGTGTGCATACGTGTATGCATACGTGTGTGTGTGTGCATGTGTGATCTTTTCCTGCAAATCCACAATCTGCTGGAAATGCTGCTAGACTCACCCTCCATTTCTATTCATTCACATATGCTGAGCATCTACATCATACCAGGAATTCAGCTGGTAAGACACATCCCTGGTAGTTTTTCTAGAATAATCAAAGTTTTGCACTGATGCTTCCATATTTTCTTGCTCAATATCCCTTATGACAGCAATGTGAGAAAGAGAGGTGGGTAAAGAGGGCAACCGGAGGGCAGTTTTAAGCTCCCATGTCTACTTATTCTCCTTCTGCTCATACTTGAAGATCACTGTTAAATCCTGCTCTCTTTGTTTTTCTCCGGATGATAGCTGTCTTTGCAGCAGTGCCAGAGACCTTGCTGTCCTGTTCATTTTTCTTTCTGCCTGTAATCATTTCTGTGCCTATTCTAATTGTATTACAAACTCCTGGAGGGCAGGGACTGTGTATTCTCCTACTGGTCCTAGATTAGAGATACATCACTATGTATTAGGTGAAAGAAATGAAAATAGATATTAAAAAATTTCATTGGCTCCCAGGAATTTGAGCTGTGGACTTGATTTCATTAAGTCCTCAAGAGTACTTACAACAGCTTTCAACCTTTTAAAAAAATAACTTTTTTACAGTTTAGTTGAGATATAATTTTTATATCATAACATTGTTAAGTATACGATTCAATAATTTATAATAAATTTATAGGGTTATACAGCAATCATCACAATCTAGTTTTGAGAACATTACCAGAACTCTAAAACTCCCTCATGCAAACACATGTACAGTTCACTCTTGTACCTATCCCTAGGGATGGGCAACCATTAATGCCCTTTCTGCCAAACAGATTTGTATTTTCTATACATGTCAGATATGGAATTGTATAATATGTTATCTTTTGTGTCTGCTTTCTTTCACTAAGCATATGTTTTTGAGGTTAATTCAGGTTGCAGCAAGAATCAGAATTTGTTCCTTTTTATTGCAGAAGAGTATTTCATTATACAGTTATACCATTTTTTATTTATCTGTTTGCCAGTTGGAGGATATTTGAATTGTTTCAGGTTTTTGGCTATTAATGCCACTACAACACGAACATACTAGTCTTTGTGTGGTTATGATATTTTCATATAATTATTTTGCTTGACCAGTATTAGAAAATACTTACGTTAAGTACTCTACTAGGTAATAGGAATACAACAGTGTGTGAAACAAACACAATATCTGCCTTCATAGAGTTTGCACCTAATAGGAAGAGAGCAATTAGAGCAAGTAAATTATAGAGTGTATTATAGAGAAGTACTATAGAGAAGAGTAAAGCAAAGAGAAAGATGAGGAATGCTAGGATGGGAGCATTTATAATTTTGAATTAAATGTTTTCATGGAGGACTACATTAAGAAGATTAAATCTGAGGCAAAATACAAAGGAGGCAAGGGAAGGAGCTTTGTAGAACTGTGCATCAAGAATGTGATAGAGAGATATAATAGCACAAAGTCATGAAGGTGGGAAAATGGTTGGCGGTATCTGAGGATCCCCAGCACGTGCCAGGCATTTTGTTATACTTGGAGCAGGGAAAGTGATGCCAGATGATGTGAGACAGGAAAAGGAAGTGAGGTCCTGTAGGGTCATAGAGGTCATTCTAAAGACTTCAACTGCTTTTAGAGACATGAAAGGCCATTGGAAGGCACTAAGCAGGGCAGTGACGTGATCTCCCTTCAATTTTATAAAGAACATGTTGGCTTTTCTATTACAAATCAACTGTAGGGAGGCAGAGACAGAAGCAGGAAGTTCATAGAGGAAGCTACTAGAATTGAGGCAAGAAAAGATGGTGTAGATCAAGGTGGTAGCAGTGGCTATTGGGAGAAGTGGGTGGATTCTAGATATATTTTGAAAGTAGAGTTCACATAACTCACAGCTGAGTTAGAGGCTGAATGGTCATCCAAGACAAGATGTCTTCAGGGTTTTAGCCTGAGTAACTGGAGAGATGGAAATTTTTTTTTTGAGAGATGGAATTTTAATGAGATTAAGCTGAGAGCTAAAAGAGAGACAATCTTCTCTATGAGAATGGGTGGTGGCAGCACAGGTAAAAGGTAACGGGAAGGAGGCTTAACCCAGCTCCAACCCAGAAAGACAATTGTAGGTTATGTCCGTTCAGTCTGAATTACTCTTTTCCAGTTCTTCTGGAAGTTTATCTTATCCTAAATGCCTTGGAATGGAGGAGACTGACAGAGAAAATGGACCACTTTGGCCATCAGGCAGCAGAAATCCTAGGTAAAGTCAAGCTGAACTCTTGGCCTAAATACCTGGTGTACATGGTTAAAGGGAAGCTGATGAGAGTTTTTTCCTAAGCCAAACAAAATTGAATTTTGTATTTACTTTGTGTAGCTATACTTTGCAACATTTATATTAAATATCATTTCTTAGTGTTTTCATTTTTTCCAGGACAAGAGTGATGCTATTCTTAAAACTTATTTGTGAATAAGATTTAGAGACAAGAGGGTTGGGAATAGTGTTGTGTGTGTATGTGTGCTGTGTGTGCACATATGCATGCACATGTAAGAGGGAAGTCCTCAGGAGCCCAATTCCTCCTGTCTTCTCAGATAAGCTGAGGAAATGGGGAAATGGCTGGGAAAAAAATGATCACAGATATTTAACATAGATAGAACTAAAGCAATGGAACGACGTCCCGGGGACAGGGCTAACTCACAAGGGGTTATTTTAGTGACATAAATACCCAATAAAATCCTTGTCATTTTTTTCCTTTCGCTAAAATCCTTTTCCCTTTGGTTTTGTTGAAGGTGAACTGATCTCGCAGGATTAAGATTCCTGGTGCTTCTAGTGTTTTTGTGAACCTTTCGATTTGGAACTGCCTCCATACTTTTGGACATATATGACCCAGATGAAAACCAACTATGGTTGCAAATAGGGAGGGGTGGGTGAATGGAAGGGAGGGGAGGGGAAGGGGGGAAGAGGGGGGAAAACCAAGATGTATCATGTACAGGTACAAAATAACCATGTTGATTATGATCATTATGTATGCAATGTACCAATACGTGTTCTTGGTAAAAAATAATAAAAAAAATTAAAAAAAAAAAAAAAGAAAAAGAAAACCAACTATGGCCTCACGAGTATTCCTTCTTTGGATCCCCTTCTTTCCATGTCCTTATTTTCTCTTCATGGCCCAAAAGAATGAGAGAAACATTCTTTGTTTAAAAGACAAAGACTTTCTTTGGTGTTTCCCCTTGAAGTACCTAGCATATCATCTATACTTAGATGTGTTCGGAATCACTCTCTGGCTTCCAAGTTTCCTGTGAATAAAGAATGTCTTTCCCTAAATAGTGTATATAAAGCTAGAAGCCTAGCAATGATCCTGATGAACCATTAATGAATTCTCTTCCCTAGAGATCATGTTGAGTCTTCTGGATTTAACCTTGGTCTAAAGTAACATGATGGACCAGCCAGATGATGAGAGTTCTCTCAATTCTTCTAATACAGGACAAATATAGTACTGACTTCATTTACCTGATTATAAAAGTCCAAGAACAGCTTATATCTACAGAGAAATTGTAGTTTTCTTGAAGGAGAATATTTTTTTAAAAGAAGCAGGTAAAATTAATTTTAATAATACATGTGTTAGTTTGCCATATCAAAGGCTACAGACCAGATGGAAATTCTGGAGTCTGGAAGTCCAAGATCAAGGTATTGGTAGGTCTAGTTTCTTCTGAGACTTTTCTCCTTGACTCGCTGTGGTCACCTCTTCTGTCCCTCACATGTTTCCTATGTGTGTAGGCACACCTGATGTCTCTGTGTCCAAATTTCCTCCTCTTATAACGGCACCAGTGAAATTGGATTAGGGCCCACCCCAATGGCCTTATTTTCATTTGCTTACCCCTTTAAAAGCCCCATTTCCAAATATAATCACATTCTTAGGTATTGCAGGTTAGGATTTCAACATAGGAATTTGGGAAGAACACAACTTAGCTCATAAAAATACATATTACCTAATCCAGTATATCCAAAATATTGTCATTTCTACCCATGGTTCATATAAAAATTATTATTATTATTATTTTACCAAGACCATATATTGGTACATTGTATACATAATGATCACATTCATCATGGTTGTTTTGTACCCGTACATAATGTGTCTTGTTTTTCCCCCCTCTTCTCCATCCATCCTGAAGGGGAATTTTAAACATTTGCACACTAATACTTATGAGTTTGGAGGAATCGGATTTCAAAGATCTGGAGAAATGCCTAAAATTATTCAAGACCTATTACATTTCTACTTATTTATCCTAGGTAATCAAAAGTGTGTCTTTCCTAACTCTAAATGAATAGAAAATTATATGATATGCTATGGATTAAATCTGCATTGTTTGTATAGGTGCTAAGGAACAATTTCATAAAGAAACCAGTGCATTTCTTATTCCTTGTCTTCTTTCCTGAAAGTTTTTTTTCTCCAGTGAAGACATAGATGTTTTATTATATTCTCCTTTGACTTTTACACTGAGATCTGAAGAAAATGAGCAAGTTGGAAATGATTTAATGGAAGTAAGATTAGTTCTTAAGGTGACTGTTCAGAGTTGGGTGTGACTGTGGAGGCTACCACCTGGAGGTCTATCAGCTTTCTCAGATAGATTTATGCCTTGGCATCAGCCACCTGGAAAGATGGAAAGCACTGGCCGCACACAGGAACTTGTTCCCATATTTAGTCAACCTTTTAGCCCTACTTGTGGTCAAAGCAATTATAGCTATTGCTCCTTCCTTGCCTATGTGGCCACTTGATCACAGAAGGAAATTAATTGGCCTGGCATGATTTGCCTTTGAAAAGTCACGTTGGTTTCCACCCAATACTTTATGCTTTTTAAGTTGATGCTAATTGATTGATGTTAAATTCTATATTTTCCCTGATATTGAAGTTAAACTGACAGGTGTATAATTACCAGGATTGTCCTTTTTCCCTTTTTTAAAAGATGAGCACTTCATTTACCCTTTTTCAGTCTACAGGGACTTTCTTTATCCTCTTGAGTTCTCAAAAATAATCACTAGCAGCTATGTAATAACACCTGCCAATTCCTTAAGTACTCTTAGAAGAATGTCACCAGGCCCTGCTGATTTGCCGAAAGCTGGCTTTTCACAATACTCTTTAACCATTTTATTCCCTATTTTAGTTTGTGTGCTCTCTTGTTATTGGTTAACATTACTCTCATAACTGAATCCCTGATGATTTTTTTAAAATTTAAGAACCAAAAGTCTATCTTGCCTTAGTCATAGCCGTGAACTTCATTTTGTATCTTTGAAGTCTTAAGTGGGATGTTTCCTGGAACTCTAGGTTAGCCTTATACCATTTAGATAGATTTATACTTCTTACGTCTTCTATAAGTTACATTTCTTGCACTGGTGGACTGTAGGACTCTGTGTTTGGGTGACATGCATTTCTTTTGGATGAATCTTTGTGGTTTAGGCATCCTTCTCACTTGTGATCTCTATTTACCTGAGATTCACTATTTAAAAATTAAATTATTTTTGATTTATACAAAAATTCCAAATAGCACAGAGAGTTCCTATAGATTCTTCACCTATCCATCTTTCCTTAGTTTTTTTTTTTTTTTCCAGTGCTGGGTATTGAACCCATGGCCTTTGCCCTGAGCTACATCCCCAGTCCTTTTAATTTTTTAAATTTTGAGACAGGGTCCCAATAAGTTGGGTAGGCTGGACTTGAATTTATTATCCTCCTGTCAGTCTCCCAAGTAGTTGGGATCAGAGGTCTGTGTCACTACACCCAGCTTAATTTCTTACATAAGCTAGTATATTTGTCCAAACTAAAAATTTAATATTGGTAGATCATTTTGAATTTAACTAGATACTTTGTTTCAGAATTTCATTAGTTTTTCCATTAACATGCTTCTATTTTTTTTTTTTTTGCTCCACGATTCAATCCAGGATTCCACAATGCATTTAGCATATACACTTAGTATTTTTTCATTATCAATTACTCGAAATAACATTGTGTAATCATGTCCATCAGGATTCCTCTAATCTTTACGTATTCAGCTAACTACTTTTATCGTCAGGCAGAAAATTCCTCTGATATAGTTTTAGGCTAAAAATAATGTCTTCCATACCCTTAAAGATTGTTTAACAATCTGAGTTCTACTGAATGTCAGGGTTTGTTTCTAATGACTCCAACAGGAAATGTAGCCTGGGAAAATTGCTTATAAAGGTCCTTCCTCTTATGATTTAATCATCATTTTATTATGATATCTCTGCTCTTCTTTTTTCTTTTCACTTTGAGACTTTTTTGTCTGTTTGTTTCTGGGTAAGGCCAGGACTAGAGTGAAGGAAGTGAGGTGCACAATTTAAGGAGGACTCAGTCTCATGGTCAAGTAAGTTCAAGTTGGTATTGGCTGTGTGAGTGTCCATAAATTCTGCACCCTGGGCACCTCGCTTGTTTCACCTTAGTCCCTGCTATATTCCTAGGTTTCAGAGCATAATGTGTTATTGATTTACAGGGTCATGTCATTTTCTTTCCTACCACCCACCTCATCCTTTTCATTCCTTTTGTTACATATAACATCTGATGTACTATTTTACTTTTCTCTCATAACTGTGATCCTGAACCATAACCTTTTGGTTATTTCTCCAACAATGTGTCAGATAGTAGTCAAAATCCCAGAAAGTCTTGGGTTTCTGCTTTGTTCCCATATTACATTTCCTTGTGGAGGGCAGAACTTAGAGGGATTTTTCTGAGTAGATGAGGATAGGTCTACATGTAATTGTGTATTTGTATGCATAGTCTGCAATTTAAATTTTGCACTAAGTGCTAGGAAAAAAGAGCTTGTTTTAAAGCTTGTTTCAAGCTGTTAGAACTTCTTCTGGGCAATTAGAATAATAAAATGCAATTTAATACTTTTCTCCTTCCAAGTCGCCAGGTACATTTATAAGCCACATGGTTTTCCCTGGGTGGGGGAGTAAGTAAACTCATGACAGCAGTGGTGAAAATATTCTAAAACGTTAATATTTAGAAAGAAATAAATTATGATAATCTTCTTCCTGAGATCCATTCAGGAAAATGAATGGATTTTTCTATATTTGTGACTTCCTGAGGAAAGGACAGCAATGCTCAGTAGATGAGGTAGAATTCCTTTGTTGGTAGCATTTTTAGGCATTGTAGAGAATGATTTGTGGTTTCTATAGTGAGGTGGCAACTCCTAGGAGAATGCTAACAGACACAAGGGAAAAAGACAGATCCTTGACTGCAAAGAACATAGTGGTTGCTTGTACACCAGTTAAGGGGCTAACTTGGGGGGTTCAGCAAAAGCCTGTACAAACAATACTTGCTTTATGTTTACATAGACCTCAAATCACTAAACAGAAAAACCATGAGGAAGAAATTCTTGGAAACTCAGTTTTTAGAGAGCCGTGGGACAATATATTCCAGCTGGCTCCTCAGCTTGTGTGGATAAATTTAGACTGGCTTAAAGACCTTAGGCTTAGAGTTTTCAAGGAGAGAGAAAACCTTAGGCTGAAATGAAACTTCCTCAGCTGGTGAACTGCCTGGACTATAGATCAGTGTTAGTTCAAAATCACAGGAAGATGGTCACCCCAGGAGGTCTTACTGCTCACACATGCATAGGATAAGTATTACTGGGTGTCTTGATTTGAGTATCCCCAAAAGCAGGCCCTGTAACAAGAAACTGAGTATCAAGTAATAGTTTATGTGGTAGTGATCATAGGAATCTCTGGGACAGAAGCTGGGAAATAAGATGAAGAAGGGAAGGAAATGGATGGAGAGTATGTTATCAAGCATGTTACTGTTAGCAGTAGGGCTCAGTGCCATGGGGAAATTCTGGGAGAAAACAAAGAGCATGCCTGAGTTATCTCTAAGGGAAAAGGGAGAGAGGTTTTTAATCAGCCATCTCCCTATTTGTTGCTGTTTGAGGACTGCTTCTGGGTGCATTAACTCTTTTGGCACTTAGGCTTGTCCTGTGACTGGGTTCTGGCATCAGAAGAAAAGCTCACAGGCAGTGAGAGGCAGGTGTGGCAGTAAACGACAAGCAGTGATACCACAGAACAAGTGCAATGGTTTTTATTTTCACGATTGACTCAAGTCTGTCTGCATTCCATTAGGAGACACTACTTTCCTTATGTTACTGTGATCTGGTATTTTCAGAGCAATGGGCTATAGATCCAGGTGTTAAAGGCCAGATAAAGAAAAGACAATGCCTCAGATGGAGATGACCTTGTAGACAGCTAGATTGGAAAATCCTGTGGGCAGGAATGGGGTTTTCTGTGGTTAGGGTGCATATATTTAATTCTTTCTCTTTGTCTGCTCAGTAAGCGCTCTTGAATGACCAATGGAAAAACTTTGTATTACTCCTGCCCAAGGGAGCAGGAGTAGCCAAGTGGGCAGAGGGAGGTAGCAGCTGCCTAGCTCCTTATGTGGCTGCTGTTCATCATGGCCTCCTCCACACAAAGCTGGTTCTCCTGCAAAGTCTTCCCTTGCCTTTTACAGACATCATGCAGATGCTTGATGTCAAGTTGTAGGCTCAAGAGCTTGCTGTTCGGGCTGCTCACTTCTCTGTCTCTCTCCCCCGCCTAGGCAGCCAGGGAAACAAAAGCATCAATTACAAACTCTCACAAAAATGCTTACTTTCCTTCACTTAACAGGTTGACAGGGACTTTAAATTTGCTGGAAATTTGTCCATCAAGTCGTTGCTATTATTACTCATTCTGTGTAACATTTACACAGTATCCATTTGTGAGGTGTCTGAGTGCTCTCCATTATTCAGGCAATTATTTATATTAATTAATCTTCACCACACTGCTGTGGTACATCAGACAATTCCCTTATTTTTCAAGAGGAAGTCAGTGTGTAGAATAATTCCAGGCACCCAGTGAACTGTCTATAAATATTAATGGTTCTGCCACTGATGAAATGAACATATTGAGGTGTCAAATGAACTTGTCTAGACTGTAGTGAATCAGTGATGGAGCAGACATGGAATTCTGAAGTCTCTTTCTCTTTGCCCATTAACCAACATCTTCCTCACTTATAATATCTAGTGCTTTCCCATGCTGGGGCTCACTAGTGGGAACAAAAGTGAAATCCCTGGGCTGTGTTGGTAAGATCCCTGTCTTTGATTATGAGTGAAAAGGATTATCTAATTGTTGCTAGGCTAGGATGGAAAGTGGTGACTGAGATCAAAACCAAGACCATGGAGTGCAGCAGCTTGGGTGGGGAGGAGGTGAGATGCAGAGCTCTGGTAGATGGGTGGGTTCTTCATCACATCACGATGCCAGCAATACTCTCAGTGTTGTGGGTGGCAAGTGTGAAAGGAATTAAGAAAATGCCCTCTGTGAACCTATGCAGTGCTTCAGGCCTGTCATTCTGCTGGCTTTTCAAGCACACTGAGCAAGGCGTTACCACATCTGAGCTTTATATCCTGGAACTGAGGCTGAAGTATGTATGGAAGGTGCCCATCTCTTTTGTTAGAATGCCCAGAAGTGGCTTCTTAAGTGAGAATTTGTGGCATATATTAAAGAAACACTCCCAAGAGAAACCAATAGGAAAGAAGGGGAAAGAGGCTGGGGAAGGAGAAGCAACCAAGCAATTTCAAATGAAGTCCTGTGGGTCACTTTAGGCTGCTCCTATAGGGAACTCCAGAGTGTAAGTTACACTGCAGAGTCTGTCTTGAGGGATAGCAATGAAAACTGAGTTGTCAAATTTGGCACCAGCTGGCTAACAGCTGAGGGCTGTCCCATGGGATGCAAGTTCCCAAGGACTTCTGGCTCTTTGCTCCTACAGGCAAAGTGACCTCGATAGTCCCAGGGCAATTCTTCTAAGAGGGGAGGCAGAGATTGGGGCATAGAAATGGTGCAGGAATCTGAACCACATTGCCCAAAGTCCCATATCTGGTTAGCAGTAGAGATAGGAAAGCTTATTCTTCTGACCATGTAGCCAGTATGTTACCACCACATCTCACTGGCTGGTCCAGTTTCTGAAGTGTGTGAGCTACAGAATACACATTCCCAAGAGAACTGGAGACCTGATATGGACATCATAAATCAAGCCTTATTGGACAGGTCAGTTTAAGAGACCTCTGCACAAGGCCAAGGCGAGGGCCAGAGAACAACTTGAGAATCGGACACTGTAATGTCAGAATATTCGGAATTGAGAAGGTTTCCCAGAAGTGCTGCTGTCTCGGCTGATTTATTTCTTCATTTCCATTTAGTACCTGAATTTTTTTTTTTTACCACTTTACAGTTTAATTAGGTTAACGGCATGGCTCTATCATTAAAAGAATTTCATTATCTCAAAACTCTCCCTCCTCCTCTCTTGCTTCTGTCCCTTGTTCCTCACTTTCAGAAAAATAACATGTCAACTGCCCGAAGCATGTAATTACCATTAAGACAATTACCAGGGACTCTCTTAAGAGAATATATGTAAAGTGGTTTTAAAAAATAGTGTGCACACAATGTTTTCTAACTTGAAAACAAAATCCTTGACCCAATAAGGAGTAGCGGTTTGATTCTAGGGCTTTTGATCCCTTTACTCATTGTTGCCACATCAGGGTAGAGTATGGGGCCTCCCTGGGAATGTGGTCATAGGGATCCCCTCTATTCTTGCCACAGAACCATTTTTCTTTGGGATCTGTAAGCAAATTTGGTGACGACACTGTGCCTCCCCTACAAGGAAGCCTAATTTTCTGTACTCTTGCTTTGATGCCAAAAATATGTGTCTTAAAGTGAGGACCACATCACCGGATTTCTCCATGTGGAGCCAAGCACATTGAGGGCTCACTAACAAAATACCTCTGATACACAACTCGAGTCTAAATTAACAGGTGTTCTCTCACAGGCTAATAAAAATATCCCCTTCTCTACTGTTTTAGATGTCCTTGGAGTAGAAGACCTACTAGTCCTATTCTTTTATACCACCAGGACCTCAGAATTGGATCTTTGATATAGATGATCTCATCTAATTTGGATAGTTAGCATTGGTGCAGAGTCTCTGAGGAAATTTCTTCATTCATAAAGCTAAAGGTTGGGGATAAATTATCCTCCTTTGAAGATTCCTTAAACCAGTTGAATAACAAATGTGTTTTATTGGATTCACATGAAATTTGCTTTTAAAATAAAAACCTAACCATTCATTCCTAAAGACCAAATCAGAAAAGGGTTTCGATGCACCAGAACAGGAGAGAGAATGCTTGAAGGGCAATAAGATGATTTCCATGAATCATGATCTGTTTTTAACTACAGATAGTTTTAAGAGGACGCTATGCTCACCTTAGAAACCCAGAAAGGGAAGTTTTTCTGGAGTTTGAACAAATTAATTTCTTGCTACTATCTTGCATAAATATTAACCATAAGCTATTTATCCTTCTATCTAGTTTATGAATGCTAAATTTCAGACAGATGCCTTTTGAGTATCACTATGCAGTAGGAATAGATTTAATCTGACATTTCATCACTTATAGCTCTGTATCAGTACTAGGGCATGAGATGAACTGACGGTCATAATGATGCCCCTCAGGCAGTATCTGATCCTGTCCTGGATCTGAAATCATTAGTGAGGCTGAAATAACAAGCCTCTGCTACCAGGTGGGTTTTCATTTAGACAAGTCATGTACTTAGATACTCACTTTTTGCTTATATCAGGTTGGAACCTGGTCACTCTGCTTAGAAGCATGTGACATCAGCGAAGCTACCAACCCACAGGCAAAGTGGTGACTGCTAATACTGCATTTGCTAATATACTCATGATAATTATTGGAAAATAGGTTACTTACTGAAGCAAATTTTCTGTATTGATTAAATGGGTTTTTTTTTTGTCAAAGAGCATGCCATCTCAAACATATTTTTCAGAGAGAGAAGAAATTTTGCTGTAGGCTTCATAGTGTTGACAGTTTCATGCTTCTTTTTTGGGGGAAGGGAGCTGAGATTAAATTTAAGCTGGGATTCAACAGCACTTTCAGATTTCAAGAGCATTACAAGATTCAAAATGGCAACATTCCCAGAGATTTGGCACTCGAACAAGAAATCTTGGTGAAAATTGGGTGGCAGTTTCCAGAGGAATTTTGGAGTCAGCATCACTGTAAAGGTCATCATCTCCGGGAAATTACTTATCTGAGGATGAGGAAATATCTCCAACAAACAATGGAAAATCACTTTTAACCACCACAAATACCACAGCCATTCAATAGATATTAATTTATGGTGAGAGTTATGCTTTAAAAAGCTGGGAGCCTTTGAAACTAATGTTGCTTCAGGAATTTTTACTTTTTACTTGTGCGAGTTTACAGTTATCTATGGTAATTTTAAACATTAATGTTGATATTACTAACCAGCTTCCTGAATTTGCTTTTATGCTTCTGGAAACATTGTGCTTTTTGCATTACTTATGATGGGAATTAATGGATACTCATACAAGATTTTGCCTGTGAGCAAAAATTTTGGAACCAGTTATGTTCATACAGTGAAGAGTAAGAATATTTTATTGTCTTCTAAATTCTTTAAACATTGACACACTGTATATGGATTATGATACACATGGCATGTGTTAGATACCAGCCATCTACGGAATGTGGGCTGATTTTTGTTGGTACTTGGGCATTTGCTGCATACTTTTTGCCATCACATTCCTGGAGGAAATTATTCCTGTATAAGGTAAGCCCCATGAGACTAGGTATCTTTGTCTATTTCGTTCATCCCTTTAGCCTTGTAGATGTTCCCAGCTCCTGGAACAATGCCTAACACATCAAAGGTGTTCTAAAGATATCAGTGAAATGAAGGAATTGTCTCATAGAAAATTAACACCTGATCCTTGTTCCTTGTTATCCTCCATGGCTCCAGTTACCCAGAAGAAAGGATCAGTTTTAGAAGCTGCTTATCGTTTGGTAGACAGTCTGTTAAAAACCATATGTCATGTGGGATACCTCTATTCTAACCCAAGCAAGCCCCTTCAATACTTTCTGGAACAAGTCAGAGAATGCATGCACAGTTTGAGCAAAATATTAGACAAATCAGAACAGTTAACTTCCATATTACAGCATTCTAGATAAAAAGCATGTTAGCAGCAATTGTAAATATTCATTATGTGCTTTTTACATGCAGTGTCTCATAATCCTTCTAGTTAGTCTTTGAAATAGGTGCTCATCATTCACATTTTTGGGAAAGATAAAAGAAAGCTCAGAAAGAGGAAACGACATGGCTGGTAATCATTCTGCTATTGGATATGGACCCAGACCCACCTAACTGGATCTGGGCTCTTAAACACTTTGCTCAGATGCCCTTTTATATCTGTAATATTTTGTGGTGCTTATACCTGAAATTTTGAGTCATGAAACAAAGTCCTTGTAACAAAGATTCGACTCCAAGTATGTAGAAAGTTAGGAGCCTTACCTCACCTTGCAGTCCCTTGGCAGCTCTCAATTCTCCTTTAAGTTTTAGCATTTTGTGAGCTTTGGCGTAAACCTGAAAAAGTCCAAGTGGAAATAGTATAAATGAGTTTTGTCCTTTAAAGATTTTCCTAACTGGATTATGCCCTTGGTGGGGATTTTGGAAAACTTTCCTAAACTGTTGCAATACCAACCCTCTTATCCATATGTTTGTTTTCAAAAGTGTGTTAAAACCTTCACCAGGAAGGCAGGACCATAGTTTATACATCTTTTCCAGAAAACTACAATTTGATGGACCAAATAGTTTCTGAATTCAACCTTCTTGGGAAGGTCTGAATGGAGCTGACTTTCTAGATTTCTAAGTATTCTATGCCCAGTTAACATTGTGCACTTATTATGAACCATTCAGGGTGTTCATGACTCACCTTCATTCTAACAATAACTCCAGGAGGCATGTACTATTACTGCCCTCATTTCGCAGAGGGAGAAACAGTCCTGGGGAGGCTGAGTGACTTACCCAGAGTCACCCAGGCTCTCTTGCTACTCTGTGAAAATCTTCCATTCATTTTGTAACTATTACTTTGAAATGTCAAAAGACTTGATGTTTTTGAAGCATCAGCTTGCTGTAACACTGGTACTTATAAAGTTAGGAAACATTGAAAGGAGTGAGAACTATGTAGATTAAAAAGCTTTCAAGAAAACCAAAGATTTTTGCATATGTAGGAGTGTGTAAATACAGGACGATGGATTTGAGGTCATAATGTACTGAACTTATTAAAATAATTTAATCTTTATGTTTGTAACTCTAAGTCTAGAAGAAACTTCTACCAGGCACTTACCTGCAGAATATTTCCAAGAATGAGAAGCTATCAAAATACTCATTCTTTGTAATGAAGCACATCCCCCACCCTTAATATAAGCCAAGAGGAAGAAAAAATCCTGGTGATACATGGAATTTGGAATATTTTATGGAGATATGTTCTGATTTGGGGCACTGAGTACACTATTAAGTCTTCGTGCACTGAAGTGCATCATGGGAACAATATGAAGCTCAGACTTACCTGCTAGGGATAGGATAGGTGATGTTGCAATAACAAACAACCTGTAAATCCCAGTAGCTTAAGGCTATGAAGGTTTATTTCTCACTCATGCTATGTATCTTTTATGAGTCATCTGAGGCTCTGCTCTACATTGTCCTCAGCTGGTGGAATCTCTATTATCTAGTATGTTGCCTGTTGTCATGGCAGCAGAAAAAGATCTTGGTGAATTACATACTGGTTCTTAAAGTGGAAGTGAAACACTTCATTTCTCACATTTCATTGGCCAAAACAAATGACATGGCCACACTTAACTTCCTTTGCCCTTTAAAGAAAATATCGGTGAACATCATAAAAGACTTCCACACTAGGCTAGTAAGAAGATTAAAAATAATGTGGCATAAAAGAACACTAAACAGGGTTCTGGGTAACCAAAGCCTCTAAACCTGGTTCAGTAGCTAATTTGAAGAGTATCCTTTGAGAAGGACCTTTTTTTGTTCGGACCTTCACTTCCGTCTCAGGCATCTGAGGGGTTGTAGTAAGTGGCCTTTAGGGTCTTTTCTAGCTCTAAAGTTTACCGATTCTATGTTCTACCAGATGGACATCATTCTTTAGTAGGAACTGTAAACTCAATGTGAGCCTCTCACAAAAGTTGTAATGTAACAAATATATCCTTGAGGACAATGATTCTGTACAGGGAGACCCACTGGATATTCAGCAGATGATTTTTAAATCAAATCTTATCCAGAATTAAAAAAAAGAATTTTCTAGATTGTAATGGTTTCATGCACTTTGGTGTTACACAGCTATCACTGCAAGGGCCAAGAGCATTTCAAAGGAAAAACGGAAGGCATAGGCTCTAATCATTGCATGAAAATGCACTGGGCTTTGCTAAGTAAAATAAGTTAGAGGAAAGACAGAGAGCTGAATTTTGTTGCATGAAGGAGATAGAGGAATTCCGTGTGTCATTAGCAATAGCACTGGGCAATTTGGAAGTGCTTATGGTGAAAAAATATGATAAATTTTCGATGCATTTGACAGTAATGTTTGCTGGATGAATTAGATGACACAGCTTTCAGGGCGCCTTTATGCTTTATGAAGTGATCATGTGGACCTTCACAATGCTCTCGGAGGAGCATGGCTGGTTCCTGATTCTGTAGGTCCAGGACTTCATTAATGTCATCTTTCTTCTCAAACCATTGCTCTTAATCTTCGGCCTCCTGCATTTCTGCTGAGACCTTCACTTTTTCACACCTCATCTGCTTCAGCAGCCCAGGGAACTGCTTTCTTGTTTTCAAAAGTCCTGCCATCTGCTTTTCAAAGTAGGCTTTCCTTTGGTGACATCTGTGCCCAAAAAAAAAAATATAGTCTAAAGAAAAAATTGTTCAAATGAATACCTAGTCATGTTTTATGTTTCCTCTCAGTCCACTCTCAGAGCACCTTACATATATCCAAGAAACACCCAACAATACCTCTCACATGAGTGACTAATGTAGCAGCCATATACTAAAGAGTGAAAAGAAAGTAACTGTTTTTCTACCGCTTAGCTTCTTTATTGAGCCTCATTTCCACCATATGGTAGAAATCACAATCTTAGTTATTGCTATGAAAGTGCCATCATTTTCAGGCTAAACATAAATCAGTTTATGATTTCTCTAAATTCTTTAAGACCTCTCCAAAGTATGTCTAAATTCTAGGTCTTAGGTTGGATCCTGGCATCAGGGGCAGCTTCTGGTCCATGGGCATGAGCATGTCTCCCAGCTGGAGTGTGCTGGGATGTCTTTGTCATTGCAAACAGACCACATATGCTCTATCTTTCTCATCCTAAGATTTTGGTCTGGCTGGTCCTCTCTCACTCTTGGAAGTTATTCCTCCATGCTCCTGATGCTAGTGGATTCAAGTCCTCTCCTCTTAGACCAGACCTACTGAAGTTCTGTGTATTGCCTTGAAAGATAGATAGGAGTTTAGATTTTTCTCTAGTGTTATGCTTCCTACCAATGAAAAATGTGATAAATCATAGAGTTTTTAATATTGAAATGATGAGAGGATATTCAACATTTCCATGTGAATGCCAGTAATGGGCAAAGATGCTCCTTTTATAATAATTTGTTTTCTACCCAGAAAATATGGATGGAGCCCTAATGTCTAGGGCTTACTATGCAGAGAGTTTACCTCTTTTAGACCTAGTTCTAAGGGAGAAAATTCCTTGTCTTACAGTGCATGTCTGATGGAAGAAGTGGTAGGAAGAGATGATGCTGGGTTTGCCAGATTTGGGGTCCTGCAAAGTAATTTAGAGAATAGGAACCTGATACGAGGTTACTGAGTGGGTCATAGCCCAACCTTAGGATAGAAGTTCTTCTTGAGACAAAGTAAGGCTAGTTGAATCTCCTCAGAAGTAGTCTTTGGGATTACAGATGAAATGAAGAGCCTGGGGAGCAAAAGAAGGGGTCTGATGATTTATACTAGATGAAATCATTGTTCTAGGTGAAAATTTTTTCTTGGGGCCATCTCGTCAATACCGGAAACAACAGCAACAACAACAACAAATTATATACCTTCAAGATCCAACTCGATTCCCACTTCTACCATCTTCTCTGTGACTATTTGTAATATTAGCACATGTATGGCAGCTTCTATATGCCAGACACTATTCTAAATATGAAAAAACACACTTAACTGCCATAGTGGCCCTGCCAAGTAGGTGACACCTCCCCTCTCCCCGAACAGCACTTTATCAGTACCACTTTAAAAACATTTTATTAATACACGTTGACATTTCTTGTGTGGAGTTTGTACATGTATACAACACATATCGATACCTTTTTTCATTCCCTTCTCTCCTTTCCCTCTCTCCTCCCTCCATCTCTTGGTCTCCTTCTCATATGAGACAGATCTATCTCCCTACTTCCTATTACCTATCTTTTATTTTGCCCTTTATTTATAATTTGGCTTTCTTGTACAAAAGGAACTATGCAATTTTAAAGCTTATGTGTCTGATTTATTTCACTTAACATTATGGCCTCAAGGTACATCCATTTTCCTACAAAAGATTCACGTTTATCTTTCTTTATGGCTTTTAACGCAAACATCTGACTTTATTATTGATGTTGGTGATTTGCTTTTTCTCTCTAGTAAGGTAGTGGCAGTCTCCCATGAAAAAAGCAAGAACATGCAGACCTTTGTGAAATAATTATAGGTTTTCAGAAAGGTTGCAAAGATAGTACAAAGAACTCCTATGTAGCCTTTTCCCTATTTCCTCAGTGTTAGCATCTTACATAATGATATGAGGATCAAAACTAAGAAATTAACATAGGTCCAGAACTATTAACAAAACCACATGCTTTATTATAATGCCACAAGTTTTACCACTAGTGTCTCTTTTCTGTTCTAAGATTGGATCCAGGAACACTTTGCTGTTCTCTATCTCTTTAGGTTCCTCCAATCTGTGATAGTTCTCAGTCTTTCCTTGTCTTGCATGACATGGACATTTTTGAAGAATATTCGTCAGTTATTTTATAGAATGATTCCTAATTTGGACTTGCCTGATATTTTCTCATACTGCGCATTTTGGGCAAGTGCGTTATATATCTTCCTAGTGAATCATATCAGAGGATACATGATGTTAATATATCTTATCACTGATGATGTTAACCTTAGGTCACTTGGTTATGCTGATGTCTGCTGGGTTTATCTATTACAAAGTTACTATTTTTTCCCCATTACAATTACTAAATATCTCAAGGAGAGATACTGAGAATATACAAATATCCTGTTTTTCCCTCAAACTTCCACTTGCTATTTTTAGCAAGGTGAGTCTCACTTGCAATAATTATTACTGTGATATTCTAATGGAGATTTTCTATTTTCCTTATTCTTCCTCATTTATCCATTGGAATTCATCTGGAAAGAAGAGTTACTCCTTCTCCCCATTTATTTTTTTTTTAAATTTTTTTTATTATTTTTTACCAAGAACATGTATTGGTACATTGCATACATAATGATCATAATCAACATGGTTATTTTGTACCTGTACATGATACATCTTGGTTTTCCCCCCTCTTCCCCCCTTCCCCTCCCCTCCCTTCCATTCACCCACCCCTCCCTATT
>PVJO010014170.1:0-49245 GCA_004026905.1 Hystrix cristata
TGATAAGAGTAAAAGACAGCAGCGAGATGTGGAAAAGAAAAGATGAAAAGTGCATTAATCTTGAAGGTCAACCTGATTTTTCTCGGTTCAACTGCCATTTACTGGGTGTAATGTAAAAATAAAAAAAAAAAAAAAAAAAGAAAAAAAGAAGAAAAAAAAAGAAAAAATACTATTTAGAATTTCTTGCTCTATTTCTCTTTTGAGTAAAGAGAACTGACGGCTTTCTTTGCTCTCTCCTATTAATGAGAAGTGATGCATTGAGGCAGAAGTGCTGTACAAACCTAAACCAAACTGTATTCTTAGACCTGTCTTCCGTGAGACTCTGACCCCATCATTGCTGTCCCAGGAATTTGATGTTTCAATTTAGATAAAAAGGCTCTCTGGGCATTTTTCTAGTCTGATTTTCAAGAATTTCCAATAAGATTTGGTGAAGTCAGTTCTTTATCAGCTCCAAAGGCTTCTGTTCTATCAGTGTGAGGAAACTGGCTTGGACCACTCCGGATAGAAAGCGCCACCACTTTTTTTTTTTTTTCTCCCAATTAAACCTCTAGTTGATTTCAGGATCATTACAGAAAAAATATAGGAGAAGGCTCTTCTTTCTAGGCTTGGCTTTTGCCCTGAGGTTTCATCTCTACCTAAATCTACTAGTGAACTATTAGGCCAGTAATCACCCCGAACGGAAAAAACAATACAGGTTTTGTTCAGGTGTATTATTTCTGTCCTATCCTGCAGATGACGTCTCTCATAGCTAATCTGAGAGATGAACTGATGGCTTTACACATAATTTTAGGGCTTTGAGGTGAATGAGATCGGAGCTAAAAACCAGGAAGCTCACTCTTCTTGTGTTCAAAACCGCAGAGAGGGCTCTGCCCAGTTGAAGATTTTTTTAAAGAGGTTCGGGTGTTGGTGATTTAGCTCAGTGGTTAAAGTGATTGCTTGGCAAGCACTAAAGAGTTAAAGAGGTACAAGGATGTCCAGTGGGTCTATGGGCAGAAAACACAATGGTAGACAAAGTTGACAATTATTCTTTGAGGGATGCTTATTGGAATTGAGGAGGTTTAATCTGAAAATGAGATGCTTTATGGTAGCCATGGTAGCACAATTACCGGATTTTCTTGTACCAGAGGAGAAAAACAAAAAACCAAAAAAATAGAAAAACAAAACAGAACCGGAAGAGTTTGACTAAATATAAATACATTTTTTTCTGAAACTGTTATCATTAATTTGTAGTAGTAAGGTCTATACCACCGAAATTATTTTAGTCGATATTTGTAGTTCATTTATTAAATATGTTCAGAAATACTGAGAAAGAAGTATTTGAATTTCAAGGAATAGAGTATGGTTAGGAGTGCATAAGGAAAATGTGGTATTTATGCACAAAGGCATACAAGTCGGCCATAAAGAAAAACTTGAAGAATTAGTAGGTAAACAGATGCAACTTGAGAACATAATTTTAAGTGAAATAAGTCAGATATACAAGCTTAAATATTGCATGGCTTGTCTTATACGAGAAACTCAAAGTAAATATATGTATGTGTGTATATATATATATGCAAATGAGGAATAAAATGGTAGATAAATAGAAATGGGGAGGAGTTCAGATGGTTCTCAAATTACCTATTTTGTTATTTCAAAATATTTTAGCATATATGATAATTTGTTTCATTTATACTACTAGTTTCTCTTAGATCATTGAAAAGAAAGTATTGTGCTAATATCTGTTTGTTTCTCCTTTGTTGAGAGAGTCATTTGTGCGGATGTCTTGTACTCTGAGTAACTACTTTGAAGATGACAATACGCAGTGCATTGACTATTGCTATTCTCTTATAATTTTGATGTGAAATTTTGTTTTATTGCTTCATAAAATAAAAAAAAAATTAAAAAGAGTGCAGACTCAAGAATCACAGGAGTTGGAATTTCATACTGGGTTCCAATCATTTACTGGTTGAATGTTTTTAATTTCTTTTCATTTTCTCATAGATAAAATATAAGTGATCACAGAATTTTCCTATATATGGTTGCTGTAAATATTAAATAAGATGATGCATTTAAAGCATTTAATACAGTCCTAGAAGAAAAGGTGATCATAAATGAAGAGTGTCCATTATTATTAGTACTTCTTGACTTTCAACCTGAAGAATTGTGTATGATGATATTCCAAAAATATCGCAACAGATTTTTCCTGTCAAAGATCTCTTAATATAGCTAATTTTGATTTTTTAGTAGTTCAAAATATTGCAAAATATGGTTATTTATAAATCATTAACATTTGCATCTTATTTACAGGATTGCTGTTAATATTATGCTGCATTCTGGGATTGTGTAGAAAGTCCCATTAGCCTTTCATTTTAAAAAGAGGACATTCACAAAGTAAATATGCTTGGAATGAGCACACAGGAAGACTAATTGAGGAAAGTCAAATCACTTTCCTTCTATTTGAACATTTGTTCATAAATTGAGACTTCTGTTACCCAGCATTCCAAGTTTTTCTTGGATGATTATAAGAAGGTCTGTTTTATGACAGTGGATTGTCAGGAATTAATTATATCATCAGTTATTTGTTTACCATTGAAAAATCATTGAAGATTTGAATGAGCACAGGTTTTTGTTTTCATTGGTGTTGGTGAAGGCATAAAATCCCATCTTGTCAAAAATTAGAATAAGTAGCTGGAGAATTTAGACCAAAACAAAATTGTCCAGAGGAAATTCACATTAATAGCCTTGAGTGTCCAATTAATTTAATGCTGTTTAGCTTGCATTCACATAAACAGGTTTAATTTTTATAGGACTGTGTATTTGGTGATATAGGAGTTGTAATTTCTGTGAGCTACTTGAGAGCTCTACGTTTTGCTCTATTCTTCTTTCCTTTCATAAATTTTGGTGTTAGAAACCGTTAGTCATAAAAAGGCATTTATAGTTTGATATAATTTTCTTTTTTCATTTATTTTCTTTAAAAATGCAGTTTTAAAAGTAATAAAGCCTTTCCTTCTTAAATCTTCTATCTTTTTTTTCCTAAGGGAAGATTAATTTGTAAATATGCTAATGGATTTGTATAATATTAAACTTTCCCAAGAAAAATTACATTACTTCATATGAATGAACACATCTATCTTATTCAATTTATAAACTAATGGTTGAAAACCCTAAAACTGTTTCCTACTATGTGTCTTATAACTAAAATGACTGCAGGCGCAGCCACAAACTTGGCATTTCACAGCAAATTTATTGGATGAAATTTTTTTCAGTTCCTTTATTGAGTTTTCCTCATTTAGCTGTATTTGGATTCCAGCTAATAAAATGCAATTCCCCTTACCAAAAGGTGAAAACGTAAACATGCTGCTCAAAATAGAAGCAATTTCTAAACAGAAAGTAGACTACAAAGAACAAATGCTTAGTTTAAAAGTGGTATCGGTGGTAAGGATGCTGTGATGAAGACGTTCACACAGCTAACTTTGGTTAAAACAGCAGGGTAGCTTTTTAGGTGAGGGGGGTGAGCTAGGGGCTCAGTGGTTCAGTGAGGGAGCTATTACAGATCGCTCTGATATTACACATCAGACACATACCCCTCCTCAATCTTAGTTGCTTCTTTATTACTTTTTTCCCCCGGTTAGATCATTCCGTTGCATACATTACTTCTGGAGTCAGCCCCAAACACCTATGGCCCACCAGTATCCTGAGGTGATCCTCAGAGTGGCGGCTGGCTGCCACCCCAGGAATACTCCAAATTTCTGAGGTAGAGTTTGCATTACTTGGGTACCTCCCTCTGATGCACTCAGGAGACTGGCTGGACACTTGAAGGAAGTAGACAAGAGGAGAAAGGACTCAAAAATTAACACTAGTAGACCCATAAATAGACCTAAACATGAACTTCTTGGAATTCTAATAATTTTCCTAACAATTACATACTCTGTTTCATAAAGGGTTTCTACTAGTGACACTTCAAAGAATGCTCATTCAAGGGGATATGAGTGTTGGGGGCCATTATTGTTGTGATCTTACCTGCAACTATTTCACAGAAGAGCCTTTGCAGGGTCCTGCGCTGTGTGAAGGGGGCGGGGTCTGGTTACCAGTCTTCACAAAGGCAAGACAATAGCTTTGGCAAACAATTTCTCATAATGTAAGGTATCAGCTTATTCAGTTCCTAAAAATGACCTTCTCTTTCAAGACTTTTGTTGACAATGATAACTTAGGAAAAGTGACTTAACTTTTTGCAAAATTTGTGGGACCAACCGACTGCTCCAATACGTGAAATAATGTGGATTGAATTTAGTAGACTGTTTTGACTGCTGGTGATGGGAATCCAGTTTAAACTGGTTTAAACTGGGCAGTGGGTGGAAAAGAAAAAAAAATAGGTTTGTGAATAAATAAAAAGTCCAGAAATATAGCTAGTCGGACATTTCTCTATGCTGGTGTTCTCACTGTGCCAGTAGGAATCGGTCAACTCCCATCTCTCAGCTCTCCTCTATGTTTGGCTTTATTGTTAGTCGGTTTCTATCTGTGTCCACCGGATAGTCAGGTCATGCGCTGTGTTTTTCTTTTCTATTGGTCCCAGCAAATTCTAGGGCTGTCATTGAGCATCTCAGATCACGAAGTCACCCTTGGAGCGAGAGTGCAAGGATCAATCCCACCCAGCCCATGCAGATTTAGAGTGGGAGACGGCGCCCCTGAAGGGAGAGTGGGATACCAGTCGGAAAGCAGGAAGAAGGGGTGATTTCCAGGCAGCAAGAACACATTCCCACAGCCATATTAACCGAAAAGGCGTGCCATGATAAATAGAAAAGAGGGCTCAGGTGATAAAATCACCAAGGGGGGCATTGTTTTGTGTTTGCTACTCAGGGTATTCTTTTCTTGAGGACGCGTTGTCCCAGCTCATGTGGTTGGCTGAAATCTTGCCTAGGTGGGTCTCTGTGGAGCTGGAAAGAACAAGAGTAACCTCGGCTTACAAGTATATAGTTTTTTAATGTTACCTGTAAGTTTTGTTCCTTCTAACTGAAATGTAATTTCTCCCAAAGCAAACAGTCTGTTACAGTCTTTTATTGTACTTCTCTAAGAACCAAGAACAGGGCTAGACTTAAAGCAAAATCTAAGTATGTACTTCCGATGGATTCTTTTCAGCTGTTGGTCATGATTTTCACACTGAACATCGCAGGGATGTTTCTCAAAACCTATCCTCGCCGAGAGCTCCATTTGTTTCCCATCTTTCCATATTCCTTCGGGAGTCTGAATATGTCCCTTGAACGTGCCTCCAGGTTTCTGCGCTTTCTCTCACACCACCAACGCTCTGTCTGGCAGGAGCTGGGACCGGGGCTGCTGTCTTTCCTCCACACCGATGGCTTGTGCTTCACTGAGTTTTGCTTCATGCTGATTTCTCGATCTGCTTTGCATAACTGCCTGGAAGAAAGTGCTTTTGTGGATAATCCAAAAGAGGGAAATACACTGAGCATTATTTTGCTTGGGCATATTTCATGGGTTAAGTGCATCAAAAATACTATTACAGGGAAATCCCATATAGACCAAGCATTTCTCAAATCCTAACAGTGGCAAACTCATTTTAGAGAATATATGATATACTCTTATTAGAAAACAATCAAATCTTTAGGATAATTTCTTACAAACACAGGATTTTAGGGGCCTGTGAGAGATCTTGATTTGGTTTCTGGAAAGGGCCTCAGAGATAATATAGTCCAGGGATAGAAAATAGATTCATCGTGTGTGCCAAATTTGATCAGTTGGTGGTGGTTGCCTGGAGAGCTGTGTTAAGAAAGAATGTATGGCAAAGTCCATACGCAGTGGGGAGAAGTGCTGGGGTAGATTTTTTCATGTCTACCACGGTTAAAGAGGGGAGAGCCATGCTATATATATCACGTATTTGCCAACTGGATGCAGTCTCCCACTTCACAAAATTAGAAAAATTAGTTCGAGATCACATTCTTAGTTAGTAACAGAGCCCAGTCTTTTTAGCTTAGTCTCTCAATGTTTCCTCAAAAGTTCTTTCCAAGTGAATTATTTGAGATGTGCCTGCAAAATCAGTCAGGATAGAGTCTGATATTTTATTTAATCTCAGCTACTATTAGCTAAATGGAACATATAACTAGACCATACTTTCCCTTATTAACCAAGAAATCTCCAAATATTTATTGAGCACATACTACATGCTAGGTAGACATTGTGCTTGGGACAACTGATGGATGTGATCCTCAGTTGTTGATCATTTCTCTACCAGAAAAAAAAGTGCTGGATTGTTGTATAATTTATCTTTACCATGTTGTTTTGCTTTCTTTCATTATCATTTCAGTTCCTTCTTTGATCCATAAGTCTACTGCCCATAGAGAGCTAAGGGAGAAGCACACAGGCATCTAGCTAATCTCATCCTCTGTGAATTGTCTACTTCCTAAACAAGTAGTGCCCTTTGGATTCTCATGAAAATGGAAGTATATTCAAATGAATCAGTAGCACATTATGGACCTGGTTTTTAATAACAGGTGTCTAACGTGTGCATACGACATGTAAAATATGCCGATGCAAATGGATGATTGCATGTGCAAAAATATGCAGATTAATGTGCAAACAGATGTTCAAATAATTTCCCATTATTGCATGCCATTACCCTTTTTGAATGCACAACTGCATAGTTTGTATACAGATATGTTTGCATTGTTTGTATTTCATGTGTGCAATTTATACAAATCTCTTCAAGGGCTGCTCTCCATCTTATCCCTAATTGGGCAGCCTTAACCTTCCAATGTATTTTCAGTTCCCTGAGAGAGTTATCTGCAGGAAGAGAAAAATACTATGACTTACCATTAGAAAGCTCACTATCACCAGAAGATAAATGCTAATTTTTATCTGTCTCTCTTTGTTAGAAATGTAGTCCTTTCCTATCAATACAGCTTTTGATGTCAGTATAATAAAATGTAAAATCTGTGCAGATTCTCAAACTGTCAAAACAACAGTATGCACTTAATGAAACTTATCTAGCTCTTGGTAAGTGTTTCTTTTTCTTTCTTTCTTTCTTTTTTTTTTTGTTTTTGTTTTGTTGGTTTTTCTTACATCTCCGTTCCCACAGAGTTATCAGTGTTCGCAGATAACCTCATGAAATATAACTTTGCTTTTGAGGTAAAAGAAACCTTGGCTTAGGAAATCTTTTAGGGATTTTTTTTCTGGACAATTTTAGATAGCAGATCAAGAAATAGAACATTAAATTAAGTTGGGCTCTCACTTATGTACCAAGCGTTTTAGATGATTTACTCCACGTTGCTATCTTTCTTCACATCTCACTGTCAGACTAAAATTGCACAAGCTTAATATTGTTCTCTGTTATTCTTAACATCACGTTTTAAATAATACATTTCTAAAATAGTATTTTGCTGTATCAAAATTTTTCACAAGATGAGTTTTGAGGTTATGTGGTTCAAAAATCTCAATATTGTACTTCATTAATATGGTGCTTTATGCTATCACCATTATTTTCAAATTATTGATATGCCTATTTCTCTCTCTTCTAAAATAGAGGTATCTATGCTTAAATAGAATTAACTAACAAATAGTTTGGGAGTGGAGTGAAAAGGAGAGAGAAAGACACAGAAGACACTTAGAGAATTATTTTTCTGTTTTATGAAGAAAAAATATGACAACTTCTATTTTTATTCAATAAGTGAAATAATTATTAAAGTGCAAAGTCTCTTTTATTGCAGCAATTTAAAAAAAAGTGTGTGGGGGTAGTTTAGTGTGGCTGTTATTACTCTAAATGTAATTAAATATAGAGGATATGTTGGAAAATAGTATTTGAGGTATAGCATCTTATTTGTAATTGCTGAAGAAAAAGTTTTTATGTTTCCGGTGCTGCAACCTGAAACAAAGCTAATATAAGAGTTAAATGTTTGTTCTTTTTTGAGATGCCCTCCCCTCCATTGCTACTTATTGTTATGAGTTCCGAGGTATTAACTCTGAAGGCCCATCCAGTCGCATCTTACAGCCCTGCTCGCCTGTGGACAGGACCCTGTCTGTCTGTTTCCTCTATTACACTATTTTGTTTGTACTACTGTAATCATCTTGCTGGCCCAGATCTGTGTGGGTGTGCTGGCAGCTTTACAACAAAGTTACATGGGAACAGAGTTAAGGTTGAATATTTATTAGAAGAAGCCATCTGGCGCCAGGCTGTCTGTACAGGGGGCTCGTTTCTTTGGTAGGCTCTCCTCTTTCTATACCGCTCTTCCTCCCTTCCTCTTTCCTGTTCTCTCTCCCTGCTCCTCATTTCACAGTTCTGAAAAAGTTGAATGTGCCTCTCTAACCCATTAATTTTGTCCTTTGCGTTTATGCTCTTTAAAAAAAAATTTCCAGGTCACTGTTTCTTTTAGAATTTTTCTCTTTGCTGGGAGGCAGCTTGTTGCTTCTTTCCACAGTGGCAGGGCCCACTGAAGGTCGCCGTGGAAGGCCGCGGGACTGCTATGGTAGAATGGCAGCGTCGTATGTGGACTTGCAGTTTGCCATAAACGTCCATTTTCTGTTTTTGCTTTGACATTTCTTTTTACCTCCAGTGAACAAACTAATATAAAAGCACCTGTCTTCGGAGCCACGCTAATGTCTATATGAGCAATTAGACGCGTTCTCAGAGAATAAGTGGTTGCTTTACCCTTCTGCCACCTTGCTCCATCCACCTCCACAGCCTTTAACAACTTACCAAACCGTGTTTGAGATGGTTACCTTTTTCATGTAACGTTTTTGTGTGAGTCAGTTGTTTCTTTTCCTCTTCTGTGAACGTTCGTATTATATTCTCCTTTTCATCATTTTAGCTGCAACTCTCTCTGCCTCTGTGACGTGCTTCCCAATGTGGCTTCAGCTGCCCGCCCCTCCAGTCTATGCAGATCATACTGAGCACTGAGTGTGCTTCTAACTGTGCTGCATCACCGGTCTGACTGAGTGAGGGAAGTTTTAAACATACACAGTATGTAACCTGTGCGACCAGCAGGAAGGGTGCTCGTGAGCCTGAGATCGCCGTTGCATCTGAATATTCATTCAGACATGACAAGGAGTGTTTTGGGAAGGCCAGGAGACCTGTCGTTCTTGCCTTGATTCTTGCGGGATGGCGTTCAAATTCTGGGGTAGCCTCACTTACGTCCCTACAAGTTTTAGTTTCTCCCCTTCATTATGTAATGTGGGAAACTACTCAGAAAGAGAGAACCCATGGTGAGATTGTTCTGTGGAAAGAGGCTTTCTGATAAACCTGTAGTAACGCATTTGCCCTGATATTGGAAGGGTAGCGATTTGTTTACTCAGTTCCCTAATTATCTAAAATACAGGAGTTATCATGGATCAGATGGCAGAAATTAAAAAGATCAGCGCAGCATTGAAAACCTCCAGTGCAGATGGGCTATTAGAACCCTGAAGAGTTCAATAAGCCCCATAACCACTGTCTCTGCTCCCTGGTACAGACGGATCCTTTTCTTCCTGATTCTGAATTTTCATCATTTTCTCAGGTGGGCTCTGGACTAGTCAGTCACTTTAGTGGTGAGCCCTTCTTTCAGGCAGCTTCTAAAGCCTCATTATTTCTGAATGAGTGTCAGCTCCAGGAGAGTCAGTGCTGGAAGAATTGTAATAAGCTGTGAAACTTTATCCCTTCTCAAGACTCTTCCAAGTCACTGGGGAGCTCTGGCTTCCACGGGTAATGGCAATCACTCCACTCACTCGGGGAAGGAGGGTGCCATCTCAGGGGTCACATGACAATACCAGAGAGGTTAAATCAACTTCCAGCTGAGGTTTTACAGATAGTTTGGGATCTTGGAATGATATTACCATATTATTGTGCTTTTACTCTTGTTTCTTTTGGCTCAGGGCTGAAGGAATGGTCTTGTGTAACAGATTTATCCAGGGAAGGCTTCACCTTATCCAAGCAAGACTGGGCTCCAGTGTCACCCCATTTTGGTTTAAAGGATACGAAATGTCTCGGGGAGAAATGTTGTTGGTATTCTGAGACTTATATTTATCATTAATTTTTAAAAGATTTAGTCAGGAAAAGAATCCAACACAGTATCTCGGGGGAAATGAGCATAGAATGAGAGGAATAGCTATTAAAATGAGAAAGGCGTTCAGGGAAATGACTGGTCATTTGATGCTTTTTTTTTCCCTTCAAAAATCTGCCAAATAAAAAAGTTACCTGATTCGTATACCGCTGGGATATCTAGTTGTGCCTATTTTTAAGAACATAGGCATTTACCTGTGTTTTCCTGCAAAGATTTAATTAGATAAAGAAATAGTTTTAACCCTAATGATCACCCTAATCACCAAGATTTAATTGTGGAATAATCACTGAGAAGGCATAGAAAAAAATGACATCTTTTTTTCATTCTATATGCCTCCTACTTAAAAAAAAAAGGCAAGTAGTATAATACATGGTGAAATTGCCTCTATATTGCAGGTTTCTCGGATTTCTTAACAAATATAATTATTATTAAAGAAGGGCTATGAGTCCTGTCCCTACGCATTTAACAATCTTACACCGGAGATCAATAAATCATATTACTAACAAAAATACATAAAACATTACTTATCAAAAGGTGTTAGTGTGCTACCCATAAATTCAGTGATTCATTCCTCAATATTGGCACATTAGCTATTTGTGCCAGGTATTGTGATGTGTTCTAAGCTAATATGGTACAATTTTGGCACCAAGCTCCTTACAGTATAGCTTGGAAAAAGGTATTTTCCTGAATAATAATGAATAGAACTGAGTAACAGTGGTGATTATTCTGGGTTGTTTGGAAATTCAAAGTTTCAGAAAGGGCAACTTGTCCATACGAAGTGCCCATCTTAGCACACAGTACATCTATCTGTACAGGAGTCAAGAAAAAATGAAGGCCAGGACTGGATGGAAGATATTTTGAATGCCAAAGAAAAGATTGTTTGCTGAATTTGAGGGACAGTTGGGAGCCAGTTAAGGAAGAAGTGATAAAATTATAGTGGTGATGTTCAGAAATAAATCTGACCACATTGAATATTAGGAGAGAAGGAAGAAATTAGATTATAGTTTTCCTCTTATGGACTCAGACAAAATTACACTAAGGTAAAGGTTGTTATATCAGAGTTTAGAAAAATAAGAAAAGAAATGAAGTTATGCAAAGAAAAGATCCTTAGTCCTTGGACAACTAACTAGATGAGGAGGAAGAAGACAAAGATGCAGTTGAAGATTTTGAATTTGGCATACATAAAAAATATAGGAAAAGGAACTAGAAATGTGAAAGTAACTTGGGGACCAACGTTGTAAGGGTAAGGTAGTATTTTCATTTTAAATGTGTTCAGTTTGAGATGTCTGGATAATATCTAGATGGCTGAATAATATCTAGAATATAGCTGAAGAAAAGGGTAGAATATGGATCATGGGCGAACCACTCTGAACACTGGAGACTGAGTTATATGCAGATGGATAATAAATGAACATGTGAAAGTAGATAATGTTTTCAAGGAAAGAGTATAGAAAGGGAGAAGAGAAGGCTCAGGATAGAATATTGAGGAAAACCATCTATTCAAAAACTTGGGGGAAAAAGCAGAGCCAATGACGTAAATACTGATTAGGTAGCTATCCGAAGATAACTGAGGACAATCAATGAGGACACAGCAAGGAGCATATCAAAATAGAAGACATTGAATCTGGAGTACTGGGAAAGATCTGTTTCTGAATGGAATGGAGTGGCAGGGCATTTTCAAAGGATACAGGGATGGTGAAAAAGTGACACACAAAAAGGTTGACTATTTCTTTCAAGAAATTTGACAGGAGGAGGTGGGGAAAACATAGGCCAGCTGAAAGGAAAAAGAGAAAGTAATTTTTAAACTGCAGAGACCTGAGCTCTTTTGTGGACAGAGGAAAGATAAAAAAATCCAAGAAAGAAAAAGTAAGAATAGACCAACGTCCAAAATCTGCATTGTGATCCAGTGCAGACAATGGATCTAAAAGTGTACCTTGACTTAGTACAATCTTCTTACATGTTTTTTTTTAATGTTCTTTGGTCTATTAGTCTGGTTTTCAATCTGTATATAAGATAATTTAGTTCATAAAGTCTTAAGATAAACAAATGAATCTGAGGCTGGAAGAATTAAAGAGGGTAGAGGGAAAGGGAAAAAAACGAATTGAAATGGGTTACATACATGTATCAATCCTCTACAGTGAATGTAATCACTATGTCCTGCAAACATGTACCAACACAAGTCAAAAAGAGAACAACAACAAAAAATGTGCCTTTGAAACCTGTCATATTTTCAGGGAAGTATTACCTTTTCCTATAATGCCACAGAATTTAAAAATGAATAATATTATTTTCCAGATTAAAATAATTCATTTCAAATTGAAAGCAATCACAAAAAAATTACTGAAAAGGAAAATAAAAATAATCTGTGTTTTTCTAATCAGCGATAGCCTCTCAGTCTTGGAGGCGTGTGTCTGTATGTGTGTTTCACAAGTGTCTTCATACTACCTGCAGTGTTCAATCCTTTTAATTATCCTTGTGTTCTTAATATTCTTGAAAATTTTGGTTTTGCCTAAAGAATGTGCAGTGACTTTATGGAGACAACCACATTTATTTAATCATTCATATTGTTAGGCTTTCATGTATATTAAAATTTTGCCATTAAAGCTGTGATAAATACCTTTTTGCATATATATTTTTACTTATTTCTTTATGATCAGAATTGATAGTAGTAATTTCTAGAAAAGAAAGGTAAACGTTTTATAAACATTTTATACCAACTTTCCCAATATTCAAAACAGTTCTTTTTTTTTTAAACAGTTCTTTAAGAAGAGTAAATGTTCATGAAATACTTTTTGAGTGGCTAGATGAATAAGTGAATTAAAAAAAAGGTACCAACAACTTCAAAACAGGAATGTATTGGTTTAACTACACTATAACAAACATGTAATATTATATTACTGCATATATTTTAAGTTTCATTGACAAAATGTGTAACTTAGATTTCCTTTATTTCCTTTTTTTTTTTTTTTCAATACTGGAAATAGAGCCCAGGGCCATCCCTGGCCCTTTTTAAATTCATATTTTGAGACACAGTTTGTTATATCACTAAATTGATCAGGTTAAACTCAAACTTGGGATTGTCCTGCCTCAGCCCCTTAGAGTGCTGGGATTACAGGAGTGCACCACTATGCTCAGCCATGTTTCTTTCCTCTTCTAATTGCCAAAGTTGTACATTGTTTTCATCTTTATATTAAAGCTTTATACTCCTTCTGTGATTGTTCATGTAATTAGATTTTAGTTATTGATTTTGAATGAAGGACTTATATACAAGGACTATAATGAATCTGTGTTAAACATTTTCACATTGTGCTTTAACTTTTAGTTGTGTTATTTGATGTGAGATATTTGATACAAGAATTAAAAAACTAGTTTGTAGTCTATTTCATTTATAAATAGATGTAATGAGTTTTAAAAGCTCCAAGTAAGGAATTAATCATTGACTAACGTTTTCCCATTCATGTCTCAGCTCAACATTCACACTACACTTTTACACGTGAATTGTGAGTTGCTCCCAGCTGTCCACTGTGATCCATTTTCTGTCTGCTCTTTGCTGGGTGAGTCCACGGCATTTTCATTATGTGCTTCTTAGACACCTTGACTATAATGTAGGAAAAGAAGTTCCCTTTCACTTATCTGTAGTCTTCAAGTAGCCAGATTCATTCGTACCTACATCCTTTCAGATACACTTTGGATTTTTTTTTTTTTTAACTACAAAGAAAATCTCATTGGGATTTTGTGCTTAATTCTGAGCATCCTGGCTATCATGGTGTTCTGGGAAGGGACCCCTGTCATTCGTCGCAAGTTTTATGTTCTTTGGTAAACTCTGATTTTTTTCCCTTATTTGTCATTTCTTTCATGTCATGTTGTATTCTTTATATTTTATATCTCAGTTCGATGAAGTCCTTTTAATCTCTAAACAATCATTACACAACATAGAAACACTATTTTTAACAACGTATTTATGTTTAGGCTCTCAATTTAGCTATTTTGTTAATCATAATTTCAGCTTGACTCCTTCAGATTTCCTAGGCATCCAATCATGTTGACATAGAGTAAATATTACTCTTTAATTACAGAAATTCTGCTGTTTATTTCTATTTCATATTATATTGCTTTATTCAAATTTCAAGAGGTCTTTACTATATAAATACATTTAACGTAATATTTACAGCATATAGTTGTATGGAGTATATTATACCCATATTACATTAATATATAGCATAATTTCATATATATTAAGAAAATATATTTGTATTATGTTAATATTGATATACATACATATTGTAAATAGGACTGGGGATTTAGCTCAGTGGTTAGAGTGCTTGCCTTACAAGCACAAGGCCCTGAGTTCGATCCCCCCAGCACCCCCCAAAAAAAAATACTCTGACCATATTGTAAATAGGTGCATGTATATATTGTAAACATATGCATGTATATGTGTGTATATATTTTTGTATGTGTGCATATACATACCTGTACACATATAGTTATATGTATGTATGTGTGTATATGTGTATATACATATATATGTATATATCTCCTTAAGGACCATATCTTTCAAATACATACTCCTAAATAGTAACACTTCTTTAGCCAAAAAGATTGTTCTATACTAAATACAATATTAATTATATAAGCTGCCGTTTCTCATTTCATCTACATACTCGAATATTAAGAAGACATTGGTTTTTTCACAGCTGAGAATACCGAGTTTCAGAGAAGACACGCAATTGCACTTAGGCAGCTAGAAAATAGCAAATGAGCTAATAGAATGCACCTCTTGCTTCAAAATACACATATTGCTGTCTACCCAGTAACTGTTCACTGAGAGAGTGAGTGACTCATTAGATAAATAAATGGAGAATGAAAGATACAGGATTTGATAAGTTAAACAGCATAAGCAAAATTTAATTTTGAAAAATATTTTATATTTTCCTCGTAACAGTGGAGGGATGGAGAGTAGAAAGAAAACACGATACAGTGATGGAGTTGAAATCAAGGAAATGGGATTTAAGGACACATACCACATGGCCTTAGCCTTCTTAGAAAAGAGAGTAAGGGGACCAAAGAGAGTTGGGGGGAATTGAAGGCTGGAGGTGGAGAGACGATTTTCAAAGCTGCTGTGGGACTATTACTGGCAACAGAAGAGAGAGTCACAGGTATGTGTGCAGCTGTGAGGTTCTGGAAACTTCTGGTCTGTTCTGTGTGTAGCAAACTGTGCATGGAAACGTGTTAGGCAAAGTTTCAGAGACACTGAAGGAGGGAATAATGTAAAACACTGAGTGCCCTGTGGTACACATTCCTTCCTCTAGCTACCTGGCATTTTCCAATTTAAGCACTGAGCATTTAAAAAAAAAAATTAATGGGAAAGGGGTAGGAGAATCTGCTTAATGTATCCTAAGTAGTATAAAACAACCTATATTTCTAAATGTTTAATATATAATTTTACATAGTTTTTAGCTGTAGTTGATATTATAACTCAGTTATTGACTAGTTACCATTCAACAGGGTATTATTTAACATAGTACTTATCTTGCCTCTCAGCCATTAATATGTTTGTGAGCTATTTATGTTAGACTTCAGTTTAGTAACATGGAAATGTTTTTGAAATTAAGTAGTAGTATAAAATGTTAATAGTATCTATTTACACTTTTATAATAGTGACAATCGAGAATGTCTGTTATTTCAAAGATTGTTATAAATTTATACCTATAATTTTATTCAATATTTTAATTCTCTCTCTCTCTGTCTCTCTTGCCTTCCCTCTTCTTCTTCCTCTGTCTTTTTCTAATGATTTCAGTTTTCCTGTTGGGGTGCATGTTCTACAAACAAGTAGAGTAAGTTCTACAAAGTAATGACAATCTCGGATTAAGACAAGTCAGGACAGAATGACTTCCATGTTATGGAAAAGACTCACACAAGCCACTGGCACAACACAAGCCACACACACATGACACAGTGGGTGATTTGAACACAGAATGCCAGGTATTTATGAGAGAAGAGCATAATGTCTGCTTTGCAAACTCTGGTAATAAGTGAAATGAATGCTATACTCACTCAGTTTTCTTTGTATATTCCTAAGAAAGATGATTCTCAACCTGCCAGCATAATGACAATCCGATGATTAACCGGAAAGACAGCCATGAAACTGCACTTGAGAAACCTACCACCCATCTTATGGTAGTGGGCTAGAGGGCGTCGTTCAGACAGTGTAATCAAACATTTCAGTGCACATTGTGGTATTATTTTCCGGTCCTCGAGTCAGACCAGAGAGTACATTTTACTTATTAGTTTTGCTGAAATGTTGTACATATACTCGCTTCTAATTCGTATACACATTAAACAAAACATCCCTGTCTTAATTATTTTTTCTCTGAACTAGCATGATTTTTGCTGTAGACTTTTCATAAAACAGTCACCAATTTTCCCAAAAAAGGCATGTTGAAGATAAGATGCATGCATTAAAAGGATTTAAGTTGATTCCTCAACACTCAGAAAAAAAAGTTTCCAGCTGTTTAAATCAGAGAGGATCAGATCTAGTTTACGAATTAGTGCATCATTGAAACCAAACCATTTTTGGTGTTTTTACTTGGTCAAACAAAATATTTTTGTTTTTCTTGATTTTTTTCCTCCAAGCACTAATTCCTTCAGGCTGTTGTTAGTTCACTAAAAATGCAAACAACTAGCTTTAACAGACATTTCAGTGAAGAATTAACAGATACTTTAATGTCTAATAATGAACATGCTCAAGTATTTTATAATGATATATATAATTAAGACCATTTGAAAAACTAAATAATACTTATATAATGATGCATTTAAAATTTTAAATGGGCTTAAGCATTAAGAATTAGGAACTAATTTGATATTTATATTACTTATTCTGTAGGAGTTACATTTAAATTCATTTTTCACAAAATATCATGGCTGTACTTTAATAAAATATAGACATCTTGCTGTTTTCAATTTATGCTCAGAAATTATGAACTTTTCCTATTTCCTTTGAGGCTATGTTACTGCCACTTAGAAATATTATAAATTATCAATTATTTGGAAGTTATAAGTTAAGAAAAGAGTCTCATTATAAAGTTATAATTAGTTAAGGAAAAATATATTACCTTTGTTTTTGAATACTATTAAATGAACTTAAAATTTTGATGTTAAATTTTAAATTCTATAACATTCATATATTGAGACTAATTTGTTTTACAGCCATCATCTTCCACATCTTTGAAAATATATTTTAGTAGTGTAACAATTTCATTACTCTGCAATAAGAGAAATGTATTTCCTTTAATCATTTTCAAAATATTATAGGTTTCTGTGGAGCTCATCTTAATGCAAAAGAAGAAGGGAGGGTTTCTTTGACCTTAATTTCAGAATAAATAAGGCAATAACTCATAAAAGACAAAATATTGGTGGTTCAAATTGTATCCCACAAATTATACTCTGACATGTTTGTGGACTTCGGCATTTGCATGTGTTGTGTACTCTGGTCGGGCTCTGCATCTTGCTTTCACTTTTGTGTTTTACATTCCACAGAACTTTTAAAAAATCAGCAGGGACAGTGCTAATTAATTTATAATGTTATTTTGTGTTTCTGAACAAGGTACCTCAGTAATTAAGTGAAATATTTATGATGAATATAAAACAATGCAAATTTATTTGTTTGCCTGAAAGCTAACTTGTTATTTATTTAGATTGATCTTTTGAAGGATTCTTTAAACTGAACCACAGTATGAGGAAGCGAGATATTTGAAACAAAGATGGGCACAATACTATGTACTGGTGTGTTAGAATATATTGTATCACAGTATCAGTCAGACAAAGTGTGGTCATAAAAATATTGACCAAATTCATAAAGAAGTGTTTGGTTTCTCTTATGGAAGAAAATAAACTATATTGAGAGTGGATCCATAATATGTTGCAAAGGGAATGTTTATAAGTCATATATACTCTGTATTACTCGATCTAGTCTCTAATTTACAATCATGTTTGTGTGTGTTCGTGGTTATATGTGTGTTCATGTGTGTGTGAGGGGGGGTCATAAAAATACAGAAAACTCACAGTCCTATGTGCTGTTTTGAAATAAATTTTGTAACCATTTTTCTTTATACAATAAACACTTAATCTGCATTTATCTCAGTCTATATGAAATGAAAAGGCTGCTTTACTTTTAATGCGAGCAACTACACTTCACTTATTCCTCTAGAGGAGACTAATATGGTTTTAGTGTCGGCTGTGCAAATAAAATAAATTCATTTTCACAGGTAGGGAATTGAAACATTTAGTTTCCTTGGGGAAAAGGCCACATTATTCTTATCTTTCAAGTAACAATAACTCCAAATGAACACTTACAGGCTTTATGGATTTAGTTAATGCCACTCTCCTGGTCTTTTTCTTAATAATGATCATCAAAGTTACAACAGAAATATTACCAAAACCAACAAACAAAGACACTAAAACAAAACAAAACAAAACCCTTTGATGTCAAACTGAAGGAAGGAAAAAGATGTTCCAGCTAATGGCTTGTCTGTTTTCAAAGAAAAATCTTCTAAAGCTGCTGTGTGGGAAATGCTCTAGTTATGCTGAATACATTATTTTTTTATGGGATGGTTACACAGCCTATTCATGCTAAATTAAATAATACTTGATACTGGAAAATACATGGTAACAAAGGTCTTTGGTATAAAGACTATATGTGCATAAATTATAATTACAGCTAACATTTGTCATCATAACCCTCGGTACAATTCTATTGAAATAGGTAGTTTTGAAGAAATCGAGGCAAAGATGAGTGAGGTCTAATTCCCGACGTCAAATCACTTGTAAATGAAGAACGCAGATTAGAATACAAGTAATTAAATCCTAGAGCTTTATTATTTGTCCCAAAACATCATTTTTTTAAAAAAATCAATGATCTGGGTCTATATCAGACCAAAGTGAAGGAATAAATGTTAGTCTAGACCTGCACTGTCCAATATGGGGTCCCTAGCCATGTAAGGTAATTGGAGAATAAATCTGAAATAATTAAAATGAAATAAAATTTAAATTTTTTTCTTTAATCATACTAGCTATATTTCAAATTCAGAATAGTTGCATATGGCTAGTGGCTACTCTTTTGGGTAATACAGTTCAGAACACTTGTATCAGTGCAGAAAGTTCTGTGGGAAAGTTCTAACCTAAGGCCTTTGAAGTTAACCAATCATTAGTTCATTCTATTAGAGTTATTTTTAAAGTCAATTTTTGGAAATCTGATCCTTTTCAAACATGAGGTGTACATACCAAGACAGTGCTATTCTCTCACCTGGTCAGTGGTTGACTTGACCACTTTCTACCATTATATGAAGATGTATGTGGTAGCCAGCTTCTAGTATGGCTCCCAATGATTCCTCTTCCTGGTTTCATACCTTTTTGGATTTACCTTTCACACTATACCAGTATCAGTCTGACCACTCATTTGTTACAGAAGAAGCCTCTGACTTTTGAGATTTAGTTATAAAAGACATTGGAGTTTCTGTCTTGGTCTCTGTCATTACTTTTCTCTCCTGAATCTCTCACTCTGGGAGGTAATTTTCCAGGTCTTGTACCTCTGTAGAAAGGCCCATAAGTAAGTGACTGTGAATTTTAATGAAGAGCCAGAGAAAAACTCGGGCCTTACTCACAGGTGTGTGAGTGACCTGGAAGCAGATCTTCCAACCATCCTCATCACGTCTTTGGATGACTGCAGTCCTGCTAATAGTTGAGAGAGAGAGAAGAAGAGAGAGAGAGAAGAGAAAGAGAGAGAGAGAGTGAGCCACTAGTTCATTTGCTCTTAGAATTCAAATCCTTAGAAATTGTGAGCTAGTTCTTTTGTGATTTTGGATACTTTCAGTTTGTTACATAGTGATAGGTACCTAATACAATGCATGATCAGAAGTTATAATAGATTTTAATAAAATTGCTGTTATTTGTTAAATGTTATTGGTAAAAATTTATAGAGAGTATAATTAAGGGCAAAGCAATCCCTGCCATCAAAGTTCTCACCAGTGATTATATCATAATTATAGTAATGTAAACAAGGTAAACAGAGGGCTAAGTTCTTTGAGCATTTCTGATGCTTGTGTTTGATGTGAGGGAAGAATTACATCTAGATGAGTGAATAAAGAAAGCCATGTTTAGGTAGATGGTAGATAAACCTTGAAGGATGAATATGATTTTTTTACAAGTAGTATAAGATTGTTAGATGCAAAACATTCTCTTTGGTGAGGTCTGTATTTATAAAGGTATGCAGCTGAGCAATCATGGAAGAATTTGTAAGAGCACACAGGCCAAATGGATGAATGAAAGGAAGTAGGTCCAAAGAGGGTGGCTGAAGCCTTCTTGAAGACAATAAGAAGACAGGATATTTAGTGAGGAGTTAATATCATCTAAAGCCTGCCAGGAGTTTCAGTTTCCTCTAGTAGGATGTCAGATTCCTGGTTTTATGAGAATGCAGGTTCTTTTCCTCTTTTGTATCCTGGAGGGACATCACACATTTGGAGCTTCTAGTTATAGACACATATAGTCCCCTCTCACCTTGTGCAAGTACATGGATATGTATCCAGGAGCTCTAACCCTGTCATTCCCGTACACACATACACACACACACATACACACACATGTGCACACAAGCACATACACACAGATAAAGATAAGTGTGAGCATGAGTAAAGCTATCATGCTTATAAAAAATGCAATTTAAGACCTGGAAGATAACTGTAGTTTAGACTTTACCTGGCCCATGTGTAGAACAGAGTCCAAGAAGTGAGATGAATAGCCAGGTGATCTGTTAGAAGGTTATTCCAGGCACCCAGAGGGCCTGAACTAATATCAATACATGAGAAATACAAAAAGAAATCTAATATTAAAGACCTCGCAAAAGAAAAGTATGACTAGGCATTATCATTGAACTTACTTGTCTGGGGACAAAAAATTATCTAAAGCACAGTTATAATGCTATCAAGTTTTTCCTTAGAGTAGTCATCACCTAAAACACAAGTCAAAATTCATTTGCTTTTCCTGTAATTCTTCACCCCATCCTTAATTTTTATTCTTGTCTCTGTGCTTTCTGTTCTGAATATAGCAGGGTATTTTATATTTTCTAGCACTTGCTAAGCTCTCTCCCATTCTGATTTTAGTTTCTTCGCTTAGAGTCCTTTTTCCTTCTTCTTTGTCCAGCAACATCTCCCACTGCTTGAAGACCTGGATCCACTGTGACTTGGTATTCACAGGCAGACACACTGCGTCTTCATTGCTTTCACACTTTATCTGTATCTTCTCCACCTGTGTTGTCTTGTAGTTACTTATCAGCGTTCAGTGTCTCTCTAGCCAGACTTTAAGGAGCTCAGAGACTTTAGTGCTTAGCATGAAATAGGCACTCAACTGTTGTTCAGTCGCAGTGAAATAGGAATAGAAAATAACCGAGAATTGAAACCTAGAGCTCAAAGATCAAGGTCGATGATGAATCCTATTGCTGGTCAGCATTGCCCTTCACTGAAGTACTCCTATCCAAGAGCTCAGTCCTTAATCTCCCTCTGCGTTGTATTCTGAAGCACCATATGAGATAACCCAGGGACCACAGGCTTGTCTGAGTTCAAAGCCAGTGTTTGTAGCCACTGAAATTCACCACCGTATCACCAACTGCCACCACTTGACTTGAGCTTGGTTGGGACTGACCTATTCTGAGTCTGCTTACCAACCTATCGGCTGTGCACACTGAGGGGTGAAAGCTGCAGATTAAAATGAGGTTACATTGTGGTTCCGTAGCCACTGCACATTTGTCTTCTACTTTCCTCTTGTGAGATCTTGTGTTACAGAAGTCATTTCTTTTAACTTGGCAGTAGCCCTTAGTCATAAAAATGAGACTGCACATCTAAGGAGCTGGCCTACTTAGGTGAGGGATGGGCTGAGTTTGTAACCTTGAATAAAGGGGAAAAATCCACAAAATAAATTTTCTTAAGACTATAGTTTATTTAAGAGAATGTGCAGAACACAGTAAGAATCTTTACAGGGAGATTTCCGGAAAATAATTACAGTTAACTGGTAAGGAACAATTAATTTACTTGGGCATGGCAGGCATAGGCTAATGAACTAAAATACTTCATCATCTCAGCACACAAACTTTCACTGTAGGATAAAGGTCTTTGCGTTTGGCTTTTTTTTTTTTCTTTTCTTGTCTTCTTGTTATTCTTAAATCAGATATGAAAAAAAGAGGTTGAGTGTCTGGATAGAAAGCTCAATGTAGGTTCACAATTTGAGAAGGAACTAGGTACTAAGTTCTTGCCCAAGTACTAATGATGGGGTTGGGGCAGGTGAGTGGAGAATATGTATGAAATAGGATTCTGCTTTGGTGAAACTGACAGCCTGTGGGGGGAGCAGTTCTTCCCGGTGTCTTAAGTAACAAGTAACCGTGAGGGCATGTAGCTCAAATAAAATCAATATTTATTCTTTAGCTTTAGTCCTTACCGTATGCTATAATTTTCAAGTGGAGGGCATAGTGTGGGGGTGTGGCTAAAATAATTAGAAACAGAACTTAATTCTTCTAAGGACTCTCACCAGGGAAGAAATGACTGTTAACTAGGAATACCGTGCAATATTCCATTCCTTTTCTTTCTTTCTTTTTCTTTTTTGGCTTAAAATCCTCTTGCCAGCACTCCACAGGTTTAGACTTAGAGAGCAGGTAAAAAGAAGACTGAGTTTAGGGGCAGCAGTTTTACACATGTAATGCTCCGAAAAGGCTTTTATTTGCCTGCTTTATGCTTATGGGTATGGCTGTCCATCAGTTTGCAATTAGTCAACCTGCAAACCTCTGCCAAGTGGGCCAAAGTTCACAGCGTGCTCTGATGCAGCCATCCCAGGCAGGCAGGAGTCTGCCCACTATGGGCAAAGGTGCCTTGCAGCTCATGAGGCAGGGCAGCAAAACAGTGCTGTGCAGGATGGAAAAGGTGGCAGCCTACTTTGAATTCAGAAAAGAGGCTCCATGTGTGGGGGAAAAGATGCTAGGAAAACAAAATGAAATGGAAGCAAAATGTTGGCAAAACTCAAATTGCACTGGATTTATACTTATTGGATTTTTGAAGTAAGCCGACAAGAAAAATTACCTTCATTGCCTATCACTGAAGGGCTTTTCTATAGAATAAACACACTCACAGTGAAGAGCTAATTCAAAGGAAGCTTCAATATGTTAATGTAATAATTAAAGCAGTGAGGCACAATAGGCAGCCCATTTCCTTGTAGTTCAGCCTGCCTCAGGTGGGGTACATAGTACAAGGCTAAGGGCTAAATTACTTTAACCACCTGAGATTGACTATAATCATCTTAAAATGTGATATGAGGTGGGTATTGCCTTCATTAAAACATATTTTCTCATGCAAATAAGGGGGAAAATAAATTCTCTGTATTTTGTGGGCAGTCGTTGGGAGCTGAATTATTGGAATCAGCCCGAAAACTTGGAAACTTAAATGCTTCTAATTGAAGTCTACGTTTTCCCATGTTCTTGGTGGTCTTTTTCCCTTTCTGAGTGTTTCATCCTCTCATCCTTTTATTTAAATTTCCTCTGGCCAAATTATTTCTGTTTGGAAAACTTGTGTACTCTATTTGGTTTATTAGTTACGTGTGTGTATTTCAAGTGGTTTTGTTAAAGTAGCTAATCAGTCTGGTACCTGGGTAGCTTATTTACCATGTGGTTTAGAACAATACTTTCTAAGCATTACTGTGCACAAGAGTTGTCAGGGATCTTTTTTTTTTTTTTTTGTCAGGGATCTTGAGAATACTCAGGCTCTAATTCAGGAGGACTGAGGACGACCCTAGGTTTCTCCGTTTCTGAAAAGTTCTCAGGGGATTCTAATGTAAATGAAAGTCTGTTAGGTCTTTTAACCAAAAGATAAAAGGAGGGTGAAGGGAGGGAATGGGAAGAAGATGAAAACAGAATGAAGATGTGTTATGTACATGTACCAATTCCTCACACGGCATGTAATCATGTACTGCAAACACGTACTAAAAAATAATTGAAAAAAAACAAGGAAAGTAAATAAATAAATATCAGAGAGCCATGTGAATATAAAGGTTGTGAGATAGGAATGGAGGGGAGGTGAAAGACCCATGTTTTCAAGCAGCTGGCTTTATTTTCTGCTTGCTGATAATTAATCTGATAAGGAAGAAATGACAGAACATGAACCATGAACTTTCTGGGGATTTATAGATAAGCAGATTAGTCTTCTTTTGGGTCTCAGTGATATCATTGAAGACAGGAAAATTCTATTTTGATATAAAGGTTACAAGAAAATTTCAAGCCAGGGGCACATTGTTGCTTTGGGTTTTGTCAGCAGTTAAAATTAAGACCAGGTAAATATTGACTAGAAATAGGTGGAGTGAAAGGGAATATTCCGGTTTCAGATGAACAAGCAGAATAATTTTTTTTTCATAGTTGGTGTCTCTAGATTGTTGATGCTTTTCTTTTGAGTTTTAATATTCTATTATACATATGAATTTCTTTGGACCCTAAAGGTCATGTGAACATTAGCTCTATAAATTTTTAGTAAATAAAAATGGTGAGGAAAAAAAATTCCTGAATTCTCTGTAAAAGGAAAAAAATGATGCCTTCATTTTTCTGTTTATTGCGTCTTTTTGTTTTTCAAATGAAAAAAAAATGTTTGAGTGGGGAAGTATTCATTCAATGTGAAGCATAATGAATTTGTGGGTTCTCATTTTCTAGAACATTATTTCTGAACTGTCTGAGAGACCGAAGAAAGTATGGTGTCCCACACTTGCTGATTGCCCCTTAGAAACCATTCTTGGTGTTGGTATCTGTTCTTCATTCTCTTTGCATTAAGTTTTTTATGGTCCCTCATTTCAGTTAATGTTCTGACAAATGATATAGAACTTTGGGAAGTGTTGGTCCCACTGTAGTGTGTGAGTGTGGCCCTCCCACATGTATCCCATGTGTACCTCACACAAGGGCACACTCTATTAGTAGCTTTTACCCCTCCAAAAGTGAATGTCAAATAAATTCTTAAAGTTCTTATTACAATACTTAAAAAAAATGAATGCTTATTTAGCCCTCCATTTCCTGCAGGCCAAATATCTTATCATAGTAGGCGAAGCCAATCCAAACCATCTCTGCAGTTCCATCTTCTGCAGTCTTACCCAAGTCTAGGGTATTGCTTGTCTTTCTCTCTCTCTCTCTCTCTCTTTTTTTTTTTTTTTAATTTTATTTGCCAAGAACATGTTTTGGTACATCGTGTACATAATGATCACATTCATCATGGTCGATTTGTGCCTGTACATGATATATCTTGGTTCCCCCCCTCCCCATTCCTCTTCCACTCCCCTTCCCCTCATTATTTACAACAGCTTTATTTACATTTTTCCATTTTGCCCTTTTTCCTTTCTATTCTTTTTCTCTTCCTTCTTTCCCCCTCCTTCCTTTCTAATTCTCCTCCCTTTTGAATATTATCTTTCTTTTACATAATATCTATTATACCTTTTTGTCCTTATCTACACTTTGCTTGTCTTACCTGTCCCACATTTAACAGTGCACATTGCCCTCTGCCCAGTGTTCTACTCATAAATCTCTTCCTCTGTAAGCCTTCTCCACTTCTGGATAAAACACATTGCTCACTTTTACTTTGTTTGTCTTCCCATATACTATCATCTACCTGTCTATCGATCCTCTGGACTGTCTGTCTACATCTGTCTGTTTGTCTATCTATCCATCCATCTATCACCTATCTTATATAACTCTATATTTGATTACACTGTATTGGAATCATATTTGTGGATATTTTCCCCCAAAATGACTCTATCATCAATTTCTTTTTTTTGTAGCCTCAGAAAACTATTTATCTTGGACATCTTATTTCCCAAGGTCGACTCTGCTAATTAAGCCAATCAGGATGGGTCCCCTTTCCTCACCTGGGCTTCTGCATGTGCTGTCCCTTCACACTGCATGTGGGGTTGCTGAGGGCGGCTACTCAGAGAAAGACAAAGAGCAGGGTTTAGGATGTCTGTGTGACCCATTATCTTAGCCTCCTGTCGAATCTTTTAAAAACCCTCTAGTGTCATGTACTTGGTACATGTTAGGTAATCATTATTATTGATTACTTTGACAAAAATATTAATGCTAACATTTACTGAAGATAAGTTCTTAATACCAGGTATTAAGTTTTTCTTGCAAGATCTTTTTTAATCCTTATCTGGCCCCAGGGGCAGAAGAACCATGAAATTAATGAAACTTACATTTCAGGGCTATTCATCTACAAGGGCTTCTTCTCATGCCTTGTTTTAAAGTTTCTCATTTAAAAAATGTGTAATTCTTTTAAATTCTAAATAAATACTCTCGTTCATACCTAATTTTAAATTAATAGGTTTCTATTTTTTCCTTAAAAAAGTGCCCCAAATCACACAAGCCTGGGGCCTCAAGAGCCAGTGACTCTAAGAGAGGTACTGTGAAACATTCCCATAGCACCTGAAGTGCATCCAGAAAATTTAATCACAAAAATGCGGGGTTATAGATTGGAAAATTAATGAAAAATGAGATTTCTCAGTAGACCTGTTCTCTCACGAAAAGCACAAAACTTAAGATACTGAGAAATAAATTATGAGAAGGTGACAATATCCTGAACTGGGTGGGTCCTACATTATCACAAGCAGTCACTTATGAAAGCCTGATCTCGTCTAACTCACCTTTGTTTAGAACCAGAACTGGCAGCTCATCACCAGTACGAATGTGATCAAATGGGAATGTTTATTTCACTTGGGTTTTATTTAGTACATGTGTTTATTTCATATATGAGAACCAAGGATCAGAAAAGTTAACTAATTTGTCAAAATGACATAGCTAGTAAGTGATATAGCTGGGTTCCAAACTGAACTCTGTATCTATTGATTTTAATGTCTAAAACACAAGTGAATAGGGAACATAATAATTCACTTCATTCCAATCCTTTTTGCTGCTCCCTCTGGAACCCCCTTATCCCAACTCTCTCCTCATGGTCTCAGGAATGAGTGAGGTCTACAGAACACCATGATGAAAATGCAGAGAACTTGCCCAGATCTTTTCTTACTCCCATAATCCTGTTTCAGATTGCCATTAAAACTTTGGAAGTGGACTTGAGCTTTTATTTAATTTCTCTGGAAAAATTTGCCACATTTCTTGCACAATAACACCAATCTATACACCCATCTGGTCTCTGGTCTCCTCCGTGTTGACTTGTGTCAGATTTTCTTCATTTCTGTTTGATTTGTAGGCACTCTGACCATTTCTACCTCCCTTTCCTAGTTTGGTTTTACTGTGCAAGTTCTTTTTACATGGAGTTTTATTGACTTGGACTCTGGAGTCTGACCCTGGAAACCCTTCTTGCCAAATACATGCCTTTTTCCACCATCCTTATAAGTACCCCGACTAGGCAATAGTTGACAGGATTCATCTTTGGCAAGGCCATCGAGCCCAACTTTACATCTAATAATATAATAAGATTTTACGAGGCAATCACACAGTAATCCCCTTTGTGGTTGATGTTTCTTTTCTCAACCATAAATTAAGCAATTACCACGAGGGAAAATATTCTGAATCAATGTTTTCTTGAAAAACCTAAGACATCTATGAATACAGAGGTATTTTTTTCCAAATAAATGTTAATTGGTTTGAATTTTGAAAAGTTTAATTTTTTTTAAAGTTTAATATTTTGATAATAAATCTTCTTCAAATGTGTATTACCTTTTCTTTGATGGAATATGATATCAATCACTTTCTTATATCTGGTACAAAATAGTCTACACTTACAATTTAAAGTTTTACTTTGGCTCATGATTTCAGAGCATTCAGTCCATGGTAGACCGACTCCAAGGTAGAAACCACATGGTGGAGGAAAGCTGCTCAATCCACGATAGCCAGGAAGCAGAGAAAGGCAGGTCAAGGGACAAAAAATTGACCTTTCCACATTATGCCTCCAGTGATCCACCTCTAATCAGGATGAGTATAGTACTTTCAGTGATCCTATCACCTTCCAAAAGCCCTGCCTTGGAACACATGAGACTTCTGGGGATTTTTATATCTAAATCTGTGATAGTTAATTGTGATGTCAAATTGAATGGTTTAACACATGCCTAGTGGAATAGTGGAGCACAAATCTGGGTGCACCTGTGGATGACTGACATGTAGCCTGTGAACTCAGGAGGGAAGGCTTGCCTCAGATGTGGGTGGCATCTAACAACAGGCTTGTAGTCTGGATGGGCTAAAAAGAGAAAAAGAAGGTTTTCCCTTTTGCTTCTTTGGAGGAAGTCTGGCATTCATTCATCTCCATTTGCTCCAAGCTTCCAGCTCAGACTCTTCAGGCTTCCAATAGAGACCATTTGGCTTTCCAATATGGATTCACACTAGGCTGCAGTATAATATTTTATATTAAATCTGTTTTGTAGTGAACCCTAAATGATAGAAAAACCATAAAAGTTACTCTGAAAAAGTTCTTTTAACAATTTCTCAATTACTCAGGATCACCACCAAGAACATTATTTAACTTATCTCAATCTTGGGATGCTCTCACCATAGGGCATCTCAGTGTAAATGCAAATTAAAATATTGGATATTCACATTTATTGTAGTGATGCTCATACTTAGTGTAGTGCTTGAAGTTCCTATACCAAAAGACCTAGGAGTACTATGCAACCAGTTGTTTTGTCTCAATTCCATCTTCTTCCTTGTTAAGTTTGAGATATTGCATCTTGCTTTCCTCTTTGCCTGCCTTTAACAGAACTTCTTCCTTTCCCTTTGCAACAGCAGTTCTCGACAGCAGCAATTTTGACTCCTATGGGGTCTTACGTGCTATATGGAAGATATTTTTACTTGTCCCAATTTAGAGGAGAGGAATGCTAGTGGCATCTAGTGGGTAGAAGTCAGGGCTCTTGCTCGTTATAGTTTAGATGTAAAATGGCCCCCAAAATTTCTTGTGGTTGTAAGGTGATTTTGTTGTGGGGGAATTCTAGCTGGCTTGCTGCTAAGAGGTGGGTTTCTGTCAGAAGAGATGAGTCATGGTGGGTGTGGTGTGGAAGGGTATCACCTCCTCCCTTGACTCTGCTTCTCACTCCCCAAGAGATGAGCAGCTGCCCCTCCACCATGCCCCTCTGCCATATCATCCTGTCTTACAGCCAGCCAGCTGCGGATTCTTACTGTGAGCCAAAATAAATCTTTTCTTCTTTATGCTGTGGTTGGCAGGTATTGTATTCTAATAACAAAAAGTAATTAAAATATTGCTAAATCTCTCACTATGCACAAGACTGATCTTCACCACACTGAAATATCTGAGTCAACACGTCCAATTTAAATAACACTTCCTAAAGTTGTGTCAAAGTGAATAAGCTCTAAATAAGGCCAAGGAGCTTCCTTAATTCTATATTTTAAAAATGCACACAGATCTATGGCCATTGGTAGGTCAGGGTCCAGGATCATTTCCTTCTTAAGAACAAAGATGTCTCAAGGATTGAAGTCCTTTGACCTCTAGCTGAGTGATGCCTTGCTATTTGCCTTTAGTTAATGTCTTCAACACCTATGTGAATACACTGACTACTGTCCTTTAAATGAGATTAGTTTGAAAATGTCCTTTTTTCTGTAGTAACTTAGCTATCTAAAAATATTATTCTGGTTTAAATACTGTGGTATATAGTAGGCTTCTAAGGGATTTTCAAATTTCTACTTAAAACCATTTTTATACTGATGGCAACTTACTTGTTTAAGTCATAAAACTTTATTCTGATGTGATTTGACAATGTCAGGAAAATTTATTGTTAACTTAGTGTTTTAGTTACTTTTCTCTTATTGTTGGGACAGAATACCCGACACCCAAAGTTAGGGGAAGAAAGGTTTATTAGCTCACATTCTCCAGAGGTTTCAGTCCACAGTCAGCTGGGTCCGAGGCAGGGCGGCATGGCAGGGGCAGGGTGGACCGGCGGCAGACCTGCGGCTGACGGGCAGCAAAGTAAAGTGAGTAAATGCAAGGAATGTATGCAAATAAGCAATACAAACAAGCAGCTAGTTATCTTCTTCCTGTATCTTATCTAGGCTACCTGTCCTTAGAGCGAGTAGCACTCCCACCCTTAATTTTAGTTTCACATCCTTGATCCCGGCAGAATCATGCCAAACCGATCAGTGGATTAATTTAGTAACCGCACACTCTAGATCCAGCTATCTCTTACCACATGAGGCTTTGGGGGGACATCTAGACACAAACCATAACACTTAGCAACTCCTCTCTACTTTTTAAAAACTACATTCTTTGGAGAAGCATGATTTTGACAAACCAAAGGGTAAATAACTATTTTTAAAGATTTTATTGAAAGTGAGTTAATTGTCTGTGTTCTCATGCTTCTTCACCCTTTCTCATAGCTTTCCTGGTAGCTTGAGATCACAGGCTCTGAAGGGAATCTTGGCTGCCTGAAGTGTGGACTGCCTGATCGCCACAGACTGCCTGAGTTCTCACCTGTTCTCTTAATGGGGCTTGACTTAGTCATTTCTTGCAGTTGGTAAATAAGGACAAATCAAATTTTCACTAAACATAATGAAAGTTCATCCTGTTTTACTTGATGGAGGAGAATATTTTATTTAAGTAATTTTATATAGAGATGTAAATCATTTTAATAATGATACATGACCTACATCTTGCTGTATTGCTTGATACATAGCGATGCATAAGATAGGAAGATACTTTTTTTACAAGGCATATTTGGCTAATTTGACCCAATTCCCATTCATTTTACCAATTATGTACATTTATTTAGTGCATAAAAAGTGTAACAATTAATATCAAAGTGTAAATGAGTATGCATGTTCTACCACTGTTTTATTCAAATATGATGTGACAAACTCAATTTGATATGAAATGCAGAGTGATAGATGAAAGTGATAGATCTAAGCTGTGTACAGTATAGTATAGAACTCTGTCAGTCCCCAGGCAGCATTTCAAAAGACAAAATACCCTGCGACTCTTAGTTATAGGAGTCTCTTTTTGATCTCGAGGAGATACTATAAATGGGGTGATGTCCACATTCAGAGGGGCAATTGATCAATAAAAGCTGATTTTTGTGTTGATATTTGTATCATTTTTATCGCTTGTATGAAAATTAAACACATGCTGGAAGTAAAAATGATCGGAGAAAACTTCAACTAATTTTCAGTACTTTTTCTAACTTTCAAAGTTAATATTTTACAATCATGTTTGCTCTTTCTTATTTTGCTTAGGAAAGTTACTATTTAAATTCTTTCATGTTAAAGATTATAAAAGGCTTTCTTAATGCTTTTACGTGTTGCTTATTATCACTTTGAACATTAGGAGTATTTTTATAGGTATAGTATTGTGACTTTGCAATTTAAAATAAGAATAATATTTCTTCATTTCATAAGGTTTCAGAAACCATGGTTTAATATAATAACTTCATTGTTGAGCTCTATGGATTAAATAAATTAGGTAAAGTGTAGATTTTTCACTATGGTCCTCCCTCTGTTTACAAGTTTCAACTTAGAAATTATAAAAGATTTATTTGAAAGAAAACTAATGTTTGTCCCTTGAAAGAATTTCTAAAGATGAATGTGGAGGAAGAGATTAAAGAAAGTAGAAATAATTTATGGTCCTTTTAATCATTTTTATAAAAAAAAACACAGATATTATCTCACAAAGGTTTTTTTCCCTAGAAAACTGCAGTTATTATACATGAAAATTACTGTTCTATGAAAATGTATATATATATGTAGCACATATAAACAGATGTATATATTTGTAAAATTTTCCTAGAGCTGTAGGAAGAAATCTATTTGCATTACTTATACTACCGTTCCCATCTTTATATGATTTTTTAAAAAGCATAAATGAAACAAACTTTCCTGGAACAAAGGTCTAACAGAACTAGTTAAACAAAGTTTATATATTGAATTACATCTCTTTGTAAAGTGTCAAAATACAGGGTTGATATTTTAATATGAGGGTCAAAACTGTCAGTATTCATTTAACTTTTATCGTCTCTTTCCCTGCTTGTCTCTTTAATCAATTAATTTTTATCAGTTTTACACAGAAAGAAGTTCTTCTAACTTTCCACTCTCCCCAAGAAGAGTATAGCTATGTTTAGTGTGGCTAGAAAGTAATGATATGCAATGAAAATGTGTTGTCTATGACTGACTCCCTTGCACGGATCATTCGAATGGTTTAGAACTTTCTCCTTTTCTCATCACATTTAGGTCTCATAGATACACATGGGGAAAGAGCCAATCTCTTTTCATCGTTCCTCTCAGTGTTATGTGACACAGATTCTCTGTGACAAGCTGTGAGGTTGTATTTTCATCCAGGACTTACCAAAAGTTTAAGATTCAGCCTAAGGGGTACGAATTTAGATGCTCCTGTTCACGAGAGCTGGAAACTGCTGTAAAGCGAATATAGTGCACATCCAGAAAAATCTGCTCTGAGCTTCTCTGAGACGATGTTGAAATGCTGCCTTAAGAACTCCAAAATGAATTAATGAAGAGCAACACTGGAGATGAAATATATATGTGTGTGTATCACAGCTAACATGGCAACTGGAATACAAAGCCTTTTTTCGCACATTTTGCCAGCCACAGCATGAGCCCCGCAGAGGATGGGGATTAACAGCCTGTCTCCGTTGAGGTGGGGGAGTAAGAGTTGGATAAAATGTAGAATCTGCAAATCGAGCTCTGAAATGATGAAGTTAACATTACATATGTAGTCTATTATGGTAACTGGGAACATGTGTGTCATAATGTTGGGCAAACTTATTCTAAAAATGAGAGAAAGTAAAGCTCAAAGTGCCACCCTTCAAGTCTTTTCAACTTGCATGATCCAAGGACATAATATTAGGAAAGATTTGATAGAGTACCATTTTCCTCCTGTCCACCAAGGCTATTCCTATCCTTTCCTATTCCTTGGCATTTTCTTCATTTAATATGTAGCTATACTTTTCATTTTTCAACTTAAGTGACTAATTTTCCCTGGCATGCTGGGGTGGCAGTACGGCCTTTCAGACTTTGCTAGGCTTTTCTGAACCCACAGATGTCTTTAAATATCATGAACTTGAAATATTTCCCAAGGGAAAAAAAAAATAGAAGAAATTTCCTGACACAGGACCTAAAAGAAGGAGACTGGAAGACAGCAGGATGTTACACCCAGGAGACAGTTACTAAGTGTTGGTACCTGTAGCACCCATATCTCTGGTTAAAATCTCTGAAGCTGTCTGTGCATATCTGGAATGAGGCTTTTGAAATGGAAATGCAGTGAGGAAGTGGTAATAATCAAAAACTTTAAAATGATAGCTCAATCCCAGCCTAAAGAATTACTAGGTTCAAAATAGGAAATACATAATAGAAGCTTAGAATGTGGAAAGGAATTAGGCTGAGTATCAAGAGAAGGAAGCAAAATGTTTTAAAATAGAGACAACACAGCAGATTACACAGGCTTGGGTACAAATGCACGGATGTAGTGAAGTTAACTTGAAACTTGTCTAAATTTATTGACCCTTTGGGGATCTTACATTACTTCCTTTTCCTCTCATTGATTTGTTGGCTTTTGTTTGATTATTCTTTTATTGTCTTCAATTTATTATTCAGCTTAGGATGTGAACATCTTAATATAATGTACTTTTAAAATTTTGTTATTTAACTCCTTACTGGTGCTGTTGAAAAATGCTATGTTTTAATCTCAGCCGTGTGCACCCCAACCCAATTCATTTGCTAGAGACTCCAGAATCCCAACTCATCACCAGAAATAGTTTTAACCTGAGAGGGTGGGGAGATTTCAATCAGTAGCCAGTGCAGAGAGAAAAATTAGGTGGAGGGTGAGCACATGGTATTCTTAGATTGGTCACCCTGCCAAATGCTCCTCAAGGGGAGGAGGATAGAATTTCTAATTATAAATCCAACTGGTTTGCCTTGCCAATCATTTCTCTTAAATATGTTAACAATATTCTTCATCTCTGTTATGCTTGTAGCTAATCGCAATCCTTCTTAACTTCCTGCTTTTCATTTATATTGCTTCTTTCGGTTAGGGTGGTCTTCCCCTTCCTTAGCTTTTTCTCACATTAATATGTTTTATGAACATTTGCCAAGTTAATAATCCCAGGGAAAAAAATCCCACAATCTACAATGTCATGCCTTTCTCAAAATTTTCAGGAAGTTTACCATATAAACCAAATATCCTTAACATGGTCCTTAACAACTCCCATAATTTGCCTTATCTTTATTTATAGGTTTATCTTCTAATGGTTACTTTTACACTCCTTTACTCTAGTTAAATGTCCCCACAATTACCCAAACTCAACTTACATGTTCTTCTTGCTTTTCCTGGTCCTCGGTCTGAAAAGTCTCCTTCTCCACCGTAACATACTCTGTGGGGCCACACTGCTCCAAGGCTCAGTGTTCACTGAAAAATTTCTCGATCTTTTCACTTAATTACTCCTGAAAGTTTTAAATTTATACACATTTTATGGTGCATCATTTTCTATCTTATAGTGTAGTTCCCATGATCACCTCTGTCTGGCACTATATAAGCTATTTCCTTCTTAGTTCCATATTCAGTGCATGCGTCTTTCCAGCATGGTCCTGAGGATAAGGTTTTAAAGGTAGAATTTACCTTTATATTTCCTCAGCCCCTAGCATGCTGCTTAACTCATAAAACCGCACTAAAATCTGGTCAGTAAATGATAAATATGCTTGAGTTCAACACTTGTATATCTGAAATGCATTTGTAACAGTTTTTTTTTTGAGGATTCTAGCTGTTTATTCTTTTTTTTTTTTGTAAACACTGTCATTTACCCATAGCTTTTGGTTATCTACTCCTCTATTCCAAAAGGCCGTATCTGATAAGCTACTCAGGACTCATCCTTAAACTGTTCTCAAGATTGAATCAGCTTAATTATACTTTAACAATTTGCAGGGAAGTTTGATTTTTCATAGAAAATAAGAGACTGAAAAATGTTTTGAAGATTTCATGACTCAGTAACTTGGGATTGTGGATTCTTAAGAAAATAATGCCATTAATTGTGAGATGAAACTAATTTCTTACTCTTAGTTATGTGTTCAACTGTTTGTTTTAGTATCATGAAAGAACTGTGCTTCTTGATATTACATAGACCCAAGGAGATGAAAAGCATAAAATAAATATTCACACCATGTGATCATACTAGATGTTTGTAGCTAGTAGTGTCTCAGAATATATTTGTGGACTGATGAATTTTTTTCCTTGAGTTAGTTGACTCAAAGCCACTTTTCTTTTCTTGTATGAATTAAACCTAGAAATTTTGTTAACAATTGTTATAAATAATTTAACCTTTTTGTCTTATTGAAATTATATTTGAGTCTATTCTTGCCAAAGTAAATGTTTGAAAAACATTTTCAAAGATTGGACAGTAAAGTCTTTGATGTAAGTAGATTGCTGACAACTTACACGGTCAGTTTTGTGATTTACTTCACAGGTTACAAAATATCGAAATATACATTTATTATTTAAATTAATTTTCCAACTAGTCCTATGAGGTGAGTGAAGTTAATTCATTTTACATATGAGGAAATGAATTTAAAAATCCTGAATACACAGAACTACCTAGATATAGAAATAGGACATCAGACTCTTGTCCTTGGTCTTTCAAAACACCATTCTCCTCATTGCAGTACACTGTATATGATCAATAAATATTTGTCAGTCAATGAATATTTTCCAAGTCTGAGTATAGTCTTTTAGAACGTTGATGTATCTGGCACAAGGTTATACTTGATAAATAAATATCAGCAGATTAACGTTGTGTAATCATTACTTAGACTATAATTCTTGATATTGAGAATTATTTAACAATTCACTTTTATCCAGATTTTGTATTCTATGTGGCATACTTTTGACTGATTCAGATAAAGGTCCCTTTCCTAGAGCTCTGTAGATCTTTATACTTCTAATATAAGGAATACACTATCAAGATGAAAGTAAGAATCTTGTAAGTATATGATAGATAAATTCATAAGAGATAATTTTGAATTTCTTTTGGAAGGTAGGGTAATACCAGAATAGTGAATTATTTCTTATTTGCTGTCAAATATGTGATAATTTGTTACTAGTCATATTTGAATATTTACTCTTTTGCATATGTTTAATTTTAAAATAGAATTGAGAACATTCTGGCCTCTATATTTCAGCATGATCATATAACTCTCAGGTGGTGAAATCTATTTTAACTGCCTTTATCTGTGGATTCCATAACTTCTAAATGGAGAGGCATTATTGAACTTTAATTAAGAGTGATGTTTAGGTACTGCTGTCTTAAAGTTAATAAACTAGAAAGACATTGGTTCAGGAAAGTAATGGGTAGCACACGGTGCAGATCACAAAGTGAAGACTTATTTACAAATATTGATACATTATCTCCTAACACAAAGAAAAATGTTCCTTTGGTATTTTAGATTCAATATATATGAAAAGAAAATAACAAAATTGGTCACTTTCAGATATGTGGTATGCTTTATAAGTGTCATCTCATACCAATTTACTATTAATAGGGCTTCGTAGAGATTTCACCTGTGGTTAGAAGTATATTTTATCATTAAGATTATGAAAGCTCTATAGGTGTTAGCATTTTCAAGTATGAAACCTTCTTTCCAACATAATACAATTTCTGGATTCTTCATTATCTGTTGATTGAAATATTAAATAGTACCAGAAAGACTAGTGTAATTTATTAGTAAGGAAATCATATTTTATCAAAACTCAGAGATTCTATATACATTTGAAAAACAGTAAATATGCATAAAGCACATGATTTCTTTACTGTGATGTGGTCCGTGTGTTTACTGAAATGTGGGGGAGTCTTCTGCATATGGGAGTAACACCGTTACTCCTGTAGGAAATGTATTTTGGAACTATTTCTCCCTTTTGGTGGTTAAAACTCTTGAATAGATACAGCTTAGTCTGGAGGTTACATTGAGATCAGACAAGCCTGGTTTCTGGCCTTGATTTGGTATTTACTCTCTATATGTCTAATTAAGGATAAATAAGATTTACATGTCTCAGTTTTCTCATCTGTAAATTAGGACTCTTAATGACACCTACTTCAGTGAGTTGTAAAGATTATGTTACTTTGTATATACAAAGTAATCAGTATATTTCCTGGAATACACTAAGCATTTAGAGATGTTAATTATTATAACAGATATTAATTGTATTATTATGTTATTTAAAACCTCAAAGCCACTATACTATAGTATTATTCCACTATGGTAAAGATTACTGTATATACTAGTTTACTGCATATACCAGATTACTAGTACACTGTATATACTAGATTACTATATATACTGCAGAAACTATACTTAATGAGAGACTGTGTGTCTACAAGATGCTAAAAACATGAAAAAGTGTATAACTCAAGTTATTAAATTATTTATTGAACTTTTAGTGCATGTTTTTATTGCAACCTTTAAGGTCGTTTTGTGAATAGAAAAACATGTTGGAACATACACTTGATTTAGTAAATTAGAATTCATTCAACATTTTACAATATGTGCCATCTGCTAATTTTAGGAAAGAAAAAATAGTGTGTTTGAAATTAATCTATCGGTAAAGGACTGAAGTCTCAGAGCATTGGGGATGCATATTTAAAAGATACTAAGCAGTTATTATTTCCCTCACTGAATTGATACATTTCTCACATTCTACTATTTAAATAGTGTAAAGGTTTGTATTTTAAAAAAAATTAAGTTGGTCTAAAATAGTACTTGTGCCTTCTTAGATGACTAGCTTGCTTGTGAAACTGGATGTGACAAATAGAATTCAAGTTGAAACAATTAGTTCTACAAATAACTGTGGAAGTGACCTAGTTTACTTTGGACCGATGCCTCCTATTTTACAGTTGATAAAGCTCAGTGTATACAGTGTCCTTGGTACAGCTTCAGTGGTGTGCTGGGAAGAAGGCTGCTGTTTCTGAGTTCACAGTGTGCTCTGGCCATGCTTCCCAGCGTAAGAAATCAGAGAGTGCACATTTCATCTCTTTTGCTTGTCCTGGCATCCACCCTCAGGAGGGGGACATAGAAGAGCAGAGTCCGGGGCGCGCACTGATGTGGCGAATTAGGAATGATGACTACAGACACTGGGAAACTTACACCCTGCTGGTGGGAGTGTAAGATGGGGCAGCTGTTTTGCAAAATAGTCCAGTAGTTTCTCAACAGGTGAGCACAGATTTGTCCTATACAATTGTGTGTACAACACTCCTGAGTGTACACTCCAGGGAACAGAAATATCTGTCAAAAACTTGTATACGAATGGTCGTAGCAGCAACAAGTGAAAGCAACTCAAAATCTATTAACTGATACATGAATAAATAAAATGTGCCATGCACATATTAGAATATCATTTATCAGTAGAAGGAAGTGAGAGTATAGCAGCCACCATACGGAGAAACCTTAAGAACATTATTCCAAGTGAAAGAAGCCAGTACTGAGAGACGATGAGATGTCCAGAACAGGGCAACTTCACAGAGCATGCCCTGGCCTGGGGGTGAGTAGGGTGAGAAGAAAGGGAGAATGATTTTTGGTGGAAACAGTTCCTTTTGAGGTGATTAAAATCTTCTAAAACGAATAATGGTGCCGCTTGTACGATTCCGTAGGTATGTGACAAAACATTAAATTTTACACTTTAAATGGGAAATTTCCTATGTGAGTTATATCTCAATAATGTCGTTATATGGACAAAAAGACTTGTGCCTCTTGCATGTCCACAGTTTCACAGTCAATTTCATAAACTGGACACTGTGAGGACTTTCAGGTTTCAAGTTCCAAGCAGTTGAAACAGGCATTTGGAAAACAGCAATCATTGAAATGCATCAAAGCCTAAGTGCGCTCCCTGAAGAAACACTTTAGCGTAGAGTTTAAATAATAACTGGATTTAATTCACTCCAGGTACATTCTCATTATGAAAACTGCTGGCCAAAATGTTGAAATAAACAGTTAGCTCCTAAGTGAAGAAATTAAACTTCTTTATGATTTAATTGCACCAGGGAGTATTTCTTTTTGGAATGTGTTTCTGCTTTGATACATTTCAATACACACCATGAATTATGTTGAATGATGGCATTTCAGAATGTGTGTATGTATATGCATATGTATTTTCAAACTGCATTTCAAATATTATTTAAAATATGTATGCATGTGTACATATGAACATTCCAATTTCTATGTTTATGTGGATGTATGCAATACAGAAAGACACATTTCAATAAGTCCCATGCAGTGTAGTCATATTGAGGGGTATATATTTGCCAACTAGTTACAAGAATTAAGAGAGATATTCTCTCTGCCTCCTCTTCTCTTCATTCCTTATGCATAAATAGAGTACAAGTATTTGTTAATTTTTATTTATCACAAGATAGAGCCACAGTACTTAAAGAGAGATATTTTGAACACCATGTATATTTTGAAAAAAAAATATTTTTGAGACAGAGTCTATGTACCCCAGGCTACCTTTGAACTCACAGTAGTACAGGCTGGCCTTGAACTAACGACAAATTTCCTGCCTCGGCCTCCTGAGACCTGGGATTACAGACATGTGGCACCAGGCCTGGCTTGAGAAAATTTTAGTGCTAAGAAGATACACAGCATTTCACTGCTAGGTGTGTGCAGATTCACGGTAACGATTTTAAGAAAAGTGACAATAAGATAAAACAAAACAATTGAGCCCTAATCTTTTCATCATCTCAGATCTCAGAGTAATATAATATTTTGCAGTTAGTTTTTTCTCAGGGAATTCTTTTCTGTGTTAACTGAAAAATTAAAACTTGTTCCTCATGCCCTATTGGTAATCTAATGAAGAATCAGAATCTTTTCTTTCATAAGAGAATTTATTTGAAGATTCTTCAAGTTTTTAAAACCTTATTTTGTTTTTGGACTCACACATTGACACCCACAATAGTATCTCTAGTTTTTCTTTCTTAATCTTTGCTCTAGTCAACTCTGACTGTGTGCTTCTTAAGCATTTTTAAAATGGTCTGCAGACATATCACCACCACTTCTGTCTATAGATGAAAGCCACCATTTGCCTTTCTTTCCTTACACTTCCTGGAACATCCCTTTTCCTCTATCACTCATGAGCAATCAGATAATTATTGAAAGTATTTGTTTTCCCATATATGTGTACAACTTTCCTTTCTATATCTCTAAGTAGGACATACAGCTCTAAGAGCGAAAGAGCAAAATGTACCTCCTGCAGTGTAGCCAGGTAGGGTTTTTAATAACGCTGTGGCAGTCGTATTTCTGCCTAGTGAGTATTATGCTATCAGTTCAACTTGAGTCACATGAATTATGAAGGGACAAAATGCAGAATAGACTCCGCCTGCTCATGTTTGGGCGCAGAATGTCAGCCTGTGCAAGGTGACGTGATGCACAGACTAAGAGCTGAGGACTCATAGCCTGTCCAGAAGGAAGGACACGGTCCTTCAGGCCAAATAATTCCCAGAATATATTAGGGTAACCCTTAGATATGGCATGGCAGATTTGCTACTGAGTGGAATGTGAATAAGAATTTCCCCTGAATAGCAACAAATGATACACAAAACCAGTGTAAGTTAGTGAGGACTAGAACTACGAGGGGCGCTAAAGGCAAGTCCTCAGCAAAGCCTAGGAGGAATCAGAGCTGTTCATCCCGGGATGGAACTGAGGGAGTCTTCTGCGGTTCAGGCTCAGGACTCAGACTAGCTCTTACACTTTCCTGGATAGAATTAGGATTTGGAGATTTGTTTTACATCTTTCTGGTTCCACAGAACTGCTTTGATTTTAATATTCTTTGTCAAGTTGCTCATGCCTAGAGTAGCGAAACAAGAAAACAAAGTACTGCTAAATATAGTTTGTGCTGCCCCATTTGAATAGAGTATCTTTCCTCCATGTTTCCCACTTGAACTGCTGCTCATTTGTTAAGGCTCATGTGAAATGCCATTGCTATGAAATTTTTGATGTTCCAGTTGAATTAAATTTTCCTCTGCCATGAAGCCACACTCTGGGTAAGTAATTCTTCTCTTACAGAAGTGAACACTGTTCCACAGACACTCACCTGGACATGAGGTTCATTAGGGAAGAGTGTCCATATTATTTAATTTGATATCTCTAGCCATTAGCACAGTGTCGGAACATGGTACGTATTTGTGAAACCAGTAAATAAGATCTGTGGATTGTCTAATTTGAATTTATGATATTAACATTCTTTGAGAAAATGCCCAGGTTTGTCCAGTTCAGTTGGTCTCAACTATACTTGTTTTTCCATCATGTCTGATCTTCACTTAGAATAGAATAGAAAATAAGAATATAGCATCTGAAAGTCTAATGATCCATCCAATAACAATTTTTGATATGTTAGGTAAACTAGCAAGTACAGAACTTGCCTGAAGTTTGGACGTGGGTCAGAATCCCTCGCCTGTTGCTTTGCCCCGTCCTATTTCCCAGTCTTCTCAACTCTCCAGGGAAGGTCCTCTCATGTCTTCACATGATGGATTTGTGAGACATATTTAGCTCATATGCACCCTCATGTGGTACATTCTTGATGGAATTGGCTGTGAGGGACCCCTCATTTGGTGCCTTTTAGGGAAATCTTCCTCCACTCAACCACCCTTTTCTGCTAAGCCGAATCTTAACACATAACTAGTCTAGAAATAGGGACTGAAACTAGAAATCTCTTCCTAGAAATTTCAGTTTGGAGCCTTGAGTGTTTGGAGCAGTATGGCTTATTTTTTCTGTACTGTTATGTAAGTAGGTCATGTGGGTTGAGAAACTGAGGAAAATGAAAATGAGAGAGTTGCACACATGTCCAGAGAAAGAGGAGGGATGAGATGGAAAAGCACAGAATGCACTACTGTCCGTGAGTCCTTGATTACATCTCTTTCCTAAGGGCCAACCGCGTCTGTAGCTTTGAATTTCACAAGATAGTCTACTATCTATGTAACACATGTTCTTTTCCCATAAGGTAGCTAAATTTGGATTGCTAACAGATGACCATAACAATTTAATTAATTTGCCTTCGTGTAATATCGGTCAGGAAATTATAGTATTTTCCTATACAGTTTACTCAGTATTCATGTCTTTGTAATTTTGTGATTGATTTCTCATCTTTTTTTTTTCGGAGTGATGAAAGGATGAGTAATCTTTAAAATTTTATTAGTGCATGTTTGAATTACATAATCTTTATATTGCTTGCTTGGAGTTGATACACATACAGAACACATCTTAATTCCTTTTTCTTCCTCCCCTCTCTTCCCCCTCTATCTCTTGATCCCCTTCCCATTTGAGAAAGATCTATCTCCCTTATATTATACTTACGTTATACTTTCTATTATCTATCTTTAATTTTGCTCTTCACTTATAATTTGAGTTTTGGATATAAGAAACCATGTCATATGTATATAAATATGTATATATATATTAGTGCTGGGGATGGAACTCAAGGCCTGTGCTTGTGAGGCAAGCACTCTAACCACTGACCTAAATCCTCAGCCCCGAAACCATGCAATATTTAAGATCTCGTGTCTCATTTATTTCACTTAACATTATGTTCTCGAGGTCTCATTTTCCTATGAATGACTCAAGTTTTTGATAACACTGCTCAGTATACCTGGCTTCCTAAGACATTACAGGAGACGCAGGCTTTTGACCGATGCTCAGAAGCAGATGGATCTAACCGGTGTACGCACATGAGGTGATGGCATTATTTCAGGGTTAAAGGGAGTGAGATATGTATCTGTGTAAAATGTCATCCCTCTATTTACTCTAAGAGAAAGAGCTATTATGGTGTTAGTAATATCCTCACTACTTGCATACGCTATAGAAAGATTACCCCAGGGAGTGGGAGGTATTATTCGGCCTACAGGAGTTAGGGAAATACCTGAAATAAATACCTGAAATCAGAGGTAGTGGCAAAAGCTACCAGCGAAGCAACAGGGACTCTGCAAGAGAGGTCAGTTGTGGAGTCGACAGAACAGGGAAATAAGATGGAATGAAAAAGGGACAGAGCGGAAGACCAAAACCAAGCAAGATCCTCCTTGAGCAAAAGCTGACCCCACTTGCCTCCCTCAGGAGAAAAAACCTGCACCGGACTAAAGGCAGAGATGTTTATTTGAGTATTTTAGGGGTCACCGTGCAGGGTGGGAGGAGTCTTTTTATTTCCGGTTATAATTAAACAATTACGATCTTTTGTCAGTTAGCTTTTGAACACTTTTATCAGTTGTTTAGTCAGTGCGTTTTAGGAGTACCTGCTGTGTACCCAGCCTTGTGTTACACTGCTGTGCCAATAGACACCATCCTCATTCCTGTGGGGCCGGCAGTCTACTACAGGCGACAATAAGAGCGATGTTCTGTGGCAAACAGATATTTAATTACATATTATTATAATTGCTACAAGCACTTTTCTTAAGTCCTCCACATCACAGCACCATCCACCACTTCCTTTTGGAGTCAAGTATTTTCAGACCAGAGAGGAGATTAAATGCTTAATTTTGTAAACGGCTTCAGGTACCAGTTTTTAACTTTCAAAAACTAACTTCTAATAGCATCTTCCCTTGTTAGCGAACTCAGGAAGTCAGTAAGTGTTCTTTTGGCTCTGAGTAATTCAGTTGGAATCACTTGGAAAGACAAGCGATGCTGGCTGTGTTGGCCTGGCCTGCTCACAAGGGACGGCAGGGTCTTGACTGCCTCCCGAAGTTCATACGTATCAGCAGGGGCAGAAGCGAAGGTGTTGCACCCCTCATGACCGCCTTTTTAAGAAATTCATTCTAGAAACTGATGCAATATATTAAAGTCTTATTGCTTATTTTTCTTAGTAAGATTAATAGGACTAATTAATAGACTGAGGACCAAGTTATTCTTCTGAAGTTGTGGTTTCAAGATGGAGAAGCGAAAGACAAAGTATGCTTATTTCCATCATCACCCTGATCATCACGTTCACTTTGGGTACCAGCACAGCTCATGGCTTACCCTGACAGATCATGTGGATGGATGCTTTGTTATGCAAGATGTCTTCTCATCCCTAGCTAAAAATGACCTTACATCCTAAACAGTGATAGGAAAAATGCCAGAGCACAACATGCTGATTACTTGTAAAAGTCATTTCATTTCCCCAAAGAGCTACGCTAAGACAACTCTGAAGCACAACAGTCAGTGTGCTCAAATAATTAATTAAATGAGTCTCACTGAGGAACCTGGGGTGAAACCCGGATGTGATAACAGACACGCTCTAATTCCCAGAAGAGATCAAGCAGGAGGGACAACAAGATATCACACAATCAGCTAAGAGACAGCCAAAGTTTGCCAGTTGGTGAGAACGGAATGTGATGGCTTCATGTTGCGTGAGTTGACACAGACTCTGTATTTGTCTAGATCTTCAGTTTGATATTAATCCTGTAGTCCTACATCATTTTGCTTTTACCTACTAATTACTACTGCAGAAGTACTTTTTCCATCCTTTGTAATTATTTCTGAAGATTGAATGTCACGACACAGGCTCTCATCTATTGTATGCGTAGCCTTGTCGTGGGTTCGGCTTAAGCAGAGATTAATTTCTCACTGTTGTCTAACCAGTCAACCAGGCATCATATACATGCTGATTGCCTTAAACAAGAGGTCAGTAGACTATGGCCCGCTGGCCAAGGATGGCCTACTGACCATAAGGCCCATGAACCAAGAGCAGTGATTGTATTTTTCAATGATTGGAAAAAATAAAAATAGTGATTATTTCGTGACACATAAAATAATTTAAAATTCACATTTCAGTGAATTTCCAATAAAGCTTATAAACAAAGCTTTATTGGAATCAGCCACACCCATTTATTTATTGTCTGTGAATATTTTCGCATTATGACAACAGAGTTAAGTAGTTACCACAGAGATTATAGAGCCTGAAAAAAATCTTGTAGACCATGGCTTGGACTATATCCAGAAAAATATGCCTATATTTGGAATCAGAGAGAAAAGTAACAGAAGCACTACTCTCAGTGCTCTTCATGGGATGAGCCCAAGGTGCCGGGTAAAACAAAAGAGAAATCCAGTCCCAAAGTGGGATCTAGTGTATATCTAGTGTATATCCAGGATCAATGGATATCTTTGAAAGGCACACAATGCACTGATGTCTATTTGGAAGTGTATTTGTTGAATTTCCAGAAAAAAAGAGAAATGACTTTTTAATTTCTTTGCCAGTATCTTTGGTTATGTTTTGGTAGAGATTTTTAACATGGTTGTGGATTTATGAGTTAAGAGATAGTTACACCGGTATTGACTGCGTCAGATACTTTTGTTTTCATTGACCCACTTGGACAAAACTTTTGGTATTGACAGTCATGGAAACTGGCAGCAATGGGAAGCTTGTTTTTTTTTTTTGGGGGGAAGCTTGTTTTGATTCAATTCAGTCAGTATCGGATAGCTTATTTTGAATCAAAATTGAGTCAAACCAATAATGATGATAATAATAATAATAGGTCGATCAATAGTTCAGGTCACACCATCCCTATTGGTATTAATACTTAATCTGGACAGCCGACATGTAAAGAGTTTCAAAACATGCACAGTTTTTTTTTAAAGCTCCTAGTATAGAACAGTGGTCAGAAAAGAGTCTTGAGGGCATAGATTCTAGGCTTTATTTTTTCATTACTTGCCATATGACCATAGTAAATGACTCCCTAAAAAACAATTCCTTCTTCTCTAAAAAGGAGAGAGTAAATTATCTCTGTTTTATGGGACTGCAATACAGGCATCCAAGATGATTAGCAGAATGCCTGGTTCACAGTAACAGTATATATTTACCATTGGTATTAACAAAACTTGCCATTATAAGAAAAGGGCAGGGATGAAAACACAATATAAAGAGTACTTATAAATCCTAATTTCCAACCACCTCCCCTGAATAACTTTCTGCTTGAAGATCAATAAGCCTGTTTTCTTCAAATCTGATTGATCATAGAAGCCATCTAAATATGTTTTAAAAATAGAGATTTTGTATTTCTGATTTTTTGTGTAAGAAACCTTGACAATACATCTGGGAATATGGATTAAAAATAACAATAAACAAACATCTTCTTGGGTATGGAAATGGCTAAAGTCTTTACAGATGACATAATTGTGAAATATCTCAGCAAATATATAAAAACCACTATGCATCACAATGAAACGTATTTTAAGAAAATGTGGCAAAAGTATAATCTGAATACAATAAGTAAAAGTGTCCATGATAAGCTAACATTTCAGAAAACAGAAATTTTTGTGGTTAATATACAATCAATACAAGACAAGCTTCCTAGGGTGTATTCTATACTTGTCCTTCTAATTAAAACCAGAATTAGCCTTTCAATATATTATAATAGTGCTTCTTTTCTGTTAAAATTATAAATTCTTTGTAGTTTTTTCACAAGTGTTCTGTTTTTCCCTCATCAAAGTGGCTGCTTTTATTCTACTTTGGACATAAACCCCAGTGTCTCACCGACATGGGCTAAGAAGTCTTATTGAGAGGAGAGAAACATTTAGAATAATAGGAATTGTTACATGCACGGTAACAAATGAAATATATCTTTTGTAAATAACTCCCACCAGAAATCTTATATTTCCAGGCGTCTATGCATATACCTTCATATAACAACTTTTCTGTTCGTAAAACATTCATTGAAGGCAGCTCTGCAGTTTTATAGAAAAACAACGTGCCAGGGATGCAAGAATCTTGCCAGTTCTGTGAAAAATGACACCAATTAAAGCTTAAATTGCTTGTTTTCTCATAAGGTACATATTTTCATAACTTTGAAATCAAATAATTGCTGCTTTTATATTAAATACAATAAAACAAAAAGGATGCTAGTTTAGAGGAACTGCTACAAGCATTTTAATATAATTTTCCCACCATTTAAAGTCACAAAATATGGAAAACAAGTCAAGTATGCAAAGTTCCAAGGAGATAGAGAAACTCCTTCAGATTATTACATCATTTGTCTTTTGTGTCAGGAAATGTGTATATGATTTCATTGTTTGATTAAATGCCAAAAAAAGGCACATTGCTCTTATCTAACTGATTACAGATTTTATTCATATGAAAAAGTATTTGTTAATGCTTTATCATTAGGAATTTTCTTTGCTTTTTTCAAAACTCTAAGCATTCATTTCCAAAAAAAAATAATCTTCTAATGTTCCAGGGTTTATTTCTTTATTTTGCAACACTACATGATACTCAAATTTCCCCGTACTGAAATCCAGTCCCCAAAGGTTTTATATCTGCAAAGTGAGCAAACAATTCCTTTATGACTGGGTAGAGTGAGTGAGTCTGTGTGTTTGTTTTCAAGATCTAAAATACATTGATTTCCTAAAACATTAGGGAAAAGAGTTTTAATGTGTTGAGTTACCCAAAAAATATGGTTTTTGATGTTTGTCTTAGGGGCATTGCTAATCAAAAGAAAAGTATAATTTAAAATCTGAATCAAACCTTGTAGGTGATATGTTTCATTGTAGTAACTTTATACAACAAATCTTTCAGATATATGTGTAAACCTTCTAGTAAGATTAATTCTAATTTTCATAGGCAACAGAAATTCCTAATTAATAAGCTTGTGGTATTTATTAAAAATCTATAAAGTAGAAAAATGATGTCCCATTGATACTTTCTATATTCGGAGGTGCCTGAGTGCCAGCTGTGCTGAAAGAGAGAGAGAGAGAGAGAGAGAGAGAGAGAGAGAGGGAAAGGAGGGGCAATACCATGTGCTTTTCATGGTATAAACTAGCTGTCTGCATTAATAATAAGCTTGTGCTGAAGCCAATTTGAGGTAACATCGAGGGATTTCAAGGTCATTTGCCAATGGCCTGGCCTCCATTAACTTCTTCAGTAAAAGTCCCAGTGATCCTTACTTTGGCCTTGAGTGCGGGTTATCAAAATCATCCCTCTTAATATTTCCACACAAATAGCTTGTTTCCTTAAATAGTCATTATGTTCAGTGGGGACAGTTTCTGAAAGCTGTTCGGTTCAATAGAAAAATGCTTGTGGAAAAGTCTGTTATTTTAAAATATATCTATATTTGGAAAAGGGGGATTTTAAGAATGCTTCGGGTATTTAACTAGAAGACATTAAAGCCAGCTAAATGCTTCCCTTGTCATGAAGAGCACGAAGTGACATAAAACAGTGAGATATCTAAAATATCGAGACTGTCAGCTAACAGGCAAGTAAGAAAGTGTGGTTAGTCATTATGCTGTGCTCATGTACATAGAGTAATTTTTTTACATCTTTCAATTGCTTAACTTGTTAAATAAACATTTTGATGTTTATCGCTTGAGTTTCTTCTTTTATCATGTGCTTTTGGAGAAGTCCTTCCCTGCTCAGAGAAAGTTGTTATTTACATGAAAATTTGTAAACAAAGAAGCACTTTAATGAAGAGGGCTTGGGAGACACTGGTGAGAAAGACTAAAGAGAAATAGATCTTATTTATTGTGTTATTTAAACCTGAGTTGCATTACACCATCTTATGTTTAGGAGGCAGCCTGCTAATGCAAGCAAGGGCGTCTCCTGCAATAAGACAAAGATTAATGCCATGTGTACCGATGATGCTCCACCACAATTCAGAATTCTGTGGCGCCATGACGCCCCTGTTTTGTATGGTGGTTTGCCAAGAGAAAATTACTTAAACCAATTGTGAATGCATTCCTTTTTTACTTTTTCTACAACCACATTTATGTAAGTAAATAGTATAATGAATATTTTTGACATGATCCATCATTTTGAATTCACCTAGTTTGTATAAAATGCAACGTGCAGTTTTTTTCTCTTGCAAGAAAGACTTTCACATGGGAATGTTCGATTTTTCCCCCTGTGAAAAAGATTTCTCATAGACAACCAACCACAACTGGAATAGATTCTTTTAAACATATTGTAATGTGAGAATTTTCTTCAGCTGGAGGGTGTTTTATTCTTTAAATTGAAAGCCGTTGTTCCTCAGTACTAGCATGGCATTGTAATGCATGATGTGCTAGTCACTCTTTACATGCAGAAATTGATATGCTTAAAATATATATTAAATATTGAAATGTTAAGTGATACTTGAATCTCCTGCACTGTTTCAAGTTTGTGCACTTGATAACTGAAGTTACCTGTTGCACATACATGTGGGGAATAAGAAGTGTAGGAGAGTGCGCATTGGAAATCTTATCTCTTTCTTCTAGGTTCAGCCTAACGGGTTGGTT